>JAGFMK010000040.1:0-128280 GCA_021030975.1 Lichenothelia convexa | reverse complement strand
TTGGACGAAGCTCTAGGAAGGCCGTGGGGAATTCGTGGAATCTAGGACGGAGGTCTAGGATGTGGTAGAGCGTTGGACGAAGCTCTTAGGAGGCCGTGGAAATTTGCGGAGTCTTGGACGTGGTCTTGGAAAGCTCCTAGGAGGTTGTCGAAAATTTCTAGGACGTAGGACTTAACTTAGAACCTCTTAGGAGACTCGCGGTAGATAGCTAGATCTGAAAATCTATAGCTATCTAGGGCGAGAGAGGAGCGACGCTTCATAATGTAAGGGATCGACCCCTAGGGCCAGCGGTAAGGTATAGACGATACCTAGACTATGTCCTCTAGACCTAGTAGTAAGGTAGTAACTCGATTGATTGACCTAGAACTAACCCTAGGGATAATAACAAGACGAAGCGTAGAGAGAGAAAGCTAGAATACACAAAGTAGAGTGAAAACTCTAACACAGCTAGGGACTAATATAACTCCGAAAGGTCCAATATAACTCCGAATCCTTAGTCTTAGATTAGGATCGTGATATATCCTTATCTTTAGACTCCTATAGAGGATTATTATCTTTTATAGCCTTAAGTCCCTTATAGATCTAGCTAATTACTAGCTTCTAGATTTATACTAAAAGCTTTTATAGAAATAGGTAATCTAAATACTAAGGTAGTATATCTATAGACTATACTTTTAACCTTTTAGAAGTAAGATTATATTCTAATATAATTACTATAATATACTAAGTATACCTACTAAGACTAAAAGAGTATATCTTATTCTTTATACTTTTCCCTTTAATATAAGAGTACTAAAACTCTATATTATTTATTATCTTAACCTATAGTAGTATAGAGGAGTACTTATATATATAATTAGCCTATAGTAATATTATCTTCTTCTAGTACTTCTTAATATACTTCTTCTTCTTCTTAGAGGCCTTATTAATTACCTTTTCTACTAACTCTTAGTATCTAAATTTAGTTTATCTAGAATAAAGTACTACCTATATATATATTATTACCTTCTTATACTATAGGCCTAAAAGCTTCTTCTTTAGTATTATATTATAGTACTTTAAGTATAGTAAATATATTACCTTAGTCTCTTCTATAATAAGGCTAGAAAAGGTATACTAAACTACCTATTATTCTAAAGTAGAGTTATCTATTAGTATATACTAAAGCTTCTAGGTATTATAACCTTTATACTAGTATTTAAAGACCTTTAGGACTTTAGTAATAATATTACTATCTCTCTTTTAAATAAAGAAGTATACTACTAGCCTAAACTTCCCCTATTTATCTTAGACAATAATAGTATATAATAACTACCCTAGTTAGTTAGTTTTATATATAGTATCTATAATATAAAGGTGACCCCTATACTTTAAGAGCTTTATCTAGTCTAGATATACGAAATAGACACCTTTTAAAGGCTATTTATTAAGCTTCTATACTACTATATAGATCTTTTAATATAGATATATCTACTTCTAGTACTAATCTTCTAAATTAAGTACCTATTTTTATTATAAAGGACTCCTAGTAATATAATAGGGATTAGGATTATTCTTTTAGTAGATAAGGCCTATATTAGTAATATTATAGTAGCTTAGAAAGGTACCTCTAGTAGCCTTAAGAACGCTATATACTACTAGCTAATAAAGTGCCTTTAATATATTAGAGACCTAATATATCTTATATCTATTAGAGATCTACTCCTTAGTAATAGCTAAGATTATCTTATTATAGCGCTTAAAATCTATATTATATAGCGTGTAATTATAGGCTATATAATTACCTATTTTCTCTATAGTATACTAAATTAGTACCTTTATAAATCTATTAAGTAAGACCTTAACTTTAAGCCTTATCTAGTAGCTAGTAATAGTATAGGTAGCTATATTCCTAAGGCCTTTACTATAGGAAGCACGCTATACTATTTAGTACTATTAGTAGCGGTAATATATTTATTATATAAGTATTATCTTATTAGGCGTATTAACCTTATTAATACTCTATATATTTAATATACTTTTAAAGGTTTTATTAAAGAAGAAGCTATACTCTATAGGTGTAAGGATTAGGGGCTTAATAATAGTAAATACTACCTCTCTATATATAGTAATATTAGTAGAAACTAGGATAAGTGGAGGTATAATATAAGGTAATAGAATACTCCTT
The DNA here is from genome assembly GCA_021030975.1 of Lichenothelia convexa. Classification (NCBI taxonomy): domain Eukaryota; kingdom Fungi; phylum Ascomycota; class Dothideomycetes; order Lichenotheliales; family Lichenotheliaceae; genus Lichenothelia; species Lichenothelia convexa. The sequence goes on along the minus strand of JAGFMK010000040.1, from coordinate 126,113 downwards.
AATTATACTAAGAAGTTAGTAATAGGAAGTAATAGTAAGGTTAGATAAGGTGTTATATAGAAGAGGCTTAAAGTACACTGACGTGTCTAATATTTATATAGTAAACACACTAAGAAAAGGGCCCGTACGATCTTGCATAAGCGACGACTACCCCCGCTGGTGGCTGTCGGCCCTCGAACCCACACCAGACGCGGGAACCCTCGGTACCTGCGCCGCACGGACCCCTTGCCAATGACTGCATGAGTCGGCGCTTGCGCCATGTTGCACATGCAGGAACAACATCTGGAACAGATACCTCGACTTTGTATCAAGCACAGGCGTCTGACCTGGGTGCCTGCGCGTAGCAGACAAACACAGCTTCGGCCACTCCTAGGCTCATCTATGTAGATATGCAGGAGCACGGGCGAGAAACTCGTGGATAAAATGGAGCCACCGAATAGTCCTTACACTTAAGACCTTCCTTGCTGAGAGTAAGCAAGCGGTTGGCGTTCCAAGCACGATGGAACAAAATGTATCGAGCGAAGCTACAGGAAATATCGACTTGGTTACCGGACGCTTTCGCCAAGTCCGGACGATAGAACTATGTAACAAACAAGGAGAGAAGTTTCTGGTAGAGTTAATAGTAAGTCGGCCTTCTCTCACCCGTGGAACCAGCCCCAACTGATCACTTAGAGGGACAACATCAGAGCAGAGGACTGCAAGGGCGATATAAGCACAAAGGACAAAGCAAAGGTGAGATTCATGTGGGCTCCACAACATGTTGCTGAACAACCAATCCAGAAAGAGCGCAAGTTTGCCGAACAATGAAGATGTAGCCATGGGAGTGAAAATGCCCGGTAACAGGCTCATAAAGGCATCTTTCAAAGTACGCTGCGCTAGAAAGGAGCCCGATGGGTGGAAATATCAATTGAAGAGTATGGACGGCACCTTGCATTGTGGCGGCACTTGGTTTGCAGAGAACGACTTAGACTATGACTGAGTCAATGAGAGCTAGATATCTCGTACAGCTTTCAACGCTCCCCACCAGGGCGCTTAGTGAAACATTGTCCAAACCATTTTAGGCGACCGTGCAGTGGCTTGTATGAAGTCGCAGTCGCACCCTATCAGTGATCTGGATATGCACAGCTCAGTGAGGCGCTGCTCGAATTCCCGTCACACGGGATTTGCGGTGTTGGTACAGCCATACTGTGAATTTGTGTATGTTAGGTCAATCGCCCGTCCGTTTGAAATCTTGCCGAGGACAACGCAAGCGCCTGTGCTCAAGGGAAGGCTCTCTATATATCCCGCAGCTTTCCAAAGCCAGGAACTCAATAGCACAGGTATAGTTTTGGTCGTTATGTGCAATGATGAAGAGGCTGCATCGGTTGAACACTCATTGAGGCGGAACAGATGTACGTCGTAGTGATAAGCCCCAGAGATAGATTTGACACTTATCAAATCTTAGGCAGTTGGACTTGGGCTCCGAAACTGCCAAGCGGGATCTTCAGTCTCCTCAGGCTTGCACCGGTCATTACTGAGACAACGGTTCGAAGCTGTCAGTGGTATGCTGGGCACAGTACTAGCGGAGCGGCTGGTGACTCCGTAAGCAGTGGACCAGACACCGAATGGATATCCCCACCTAGCCGCATTGCAAAGCAGTGACCAGGACTTTTCGTTATATCGGAGCTTTTCCTACTTACATGCTCGTGTTCTTTTGCTTCACCAATATGATCTTGTGCGTTTGGACAAAGAATTAAATCAGTTTGACGAGGACGATATTGAGACGGGGATGAGCTTGCGGATGGCATGCCAAGCGCGAGATGACAGAGATGCGAGGAAAGAAAACCAAGAAAGGCCAAGGCGGAAGATCCTTACAGAAATCCATCAGAAGCTTCTTGACTATGGTGAGCTTCTCTGATCATCATACCCATTACTGGAGTTGACATGGTCGCCAAGACGAACTGCTCTGCAAAGCACGCGAGCTGATGGCGTTTCAACGGCCATCTGCACGAGATTACAGAAACGTACGCACTTGGTTTGCCAATACGGCACCATTGGTACAGGACGAAGAAGCCTACATCGAATGCAAGGAGGACATCATAAGTTTGAGACAGGGTAGAGAAAGTGGCCAGTTTGACGAATTAATTGCAAGGTTACTCTCGAGATTAGATTCGAAACTCATTCGTGTAAGTTGAACTTTCCATCTGCCCTTTGCATTGTATGTAATTGAGTAATGATGTTCCCAAACAGTATTTCTTTTGCACGCCAGAGCTGAACGCTAAAACGAGAGACAAGAGCATACACTTACTGTCAGCCTCACGTATCGACAAGCTCGTTGGGCTCATCATTACGATAGTCATATCGATCTTGCTGATACTTCCGGTGATTGCGCTATACCAATTGACCAGTGGCAATTCCCGGAAGTCGACCTTATCTGCCATTATTGTGCTGATGGTCTTCACACTACTGTTCTGTGCAGCAATGAGTCTTCTAACGACGGCGCGTCGGCACGAACTGTTTGCGGCCTCGGCAGCCTACTGTGCTGTGTTGGTCGTGTTCATCAGTAACTTCTCTGGCCTTACAGGAGCATCACAAACGGAGGCGCCGTAACCGTGGCGACCAGGTCGCGACACACTTCCAAAGGCTTCGGATCCAAGTGTAGCAGAGAATGAAACATCCAGGCCTATAGCCAGAGTTTGCCTGTCTATTGTGTCACCATTGCTTCTCGTCTTTGGTACTTCTCCGATCTTGCATTGACGGCCACAAGCAGCTTTCACTTCGATCAATGTGATGCTTTTCTTTGACAGCGATGCCATCGGAGGGCTGATTCACCAATAAATCGGTATTGTGTAGAATAAAGAACGGAAGACGAAATATTTCTTAGTCCGACAGAAGAGCCCCTTCTCTACCGTAGCACAAGGTTACAAGCGCGCACCTCAAGCCTCGTCTCAGTCGTGCTTCTTCTCTCTAGTGTCTTTGGCTTCGCGGGCAATAAAGCCCTTCGTGTTCCCGAAGGTACTGTGTCTCCATGGTGACCTTCTGTTCATTACTTTTTCGGTAAACGTAAATAGCAGGCAGACAGCGCAACAGTCGATGAGATTGGCCTGGTATTGTAGCGCGCTGTCCTCGAAAGGAACTGCGTCCATGATGCTGAAGCGGTTCGTGAAGCCGCTACCCATGTTTCAGTGTCTTAGGCGCATTGATATGTGACTATTAGGTGCGCAAGGATCTGCTCTCCCGGGATCCTGCTGACCACGGTACCTTACTTCCGCGCATCTTATACCCTTTTTGAGTTAGGTCTCCTCGGAGAAATTGAAGAGATGGCGGCGATCCGAACTTGGCAGACTACTCGATCCAATCCTTACTTCAAACTAATGGGAATCGGGTATGAACGCTACTGCTCCACATGTGTCTGCGAGGTGGACGAAAGCGTTGATGTGCATTTGAACAAACCCTTTCATCTTGACCAATTGCTGGCGGCGGCTTCATCCCCGACCCGCTGCTGCTGAACGTGATTTACTGACCGGTAGATAAAGATCCAGAATAACGGTCATCGCCACCTGTGCTCTTCAAGAGAGGAGGTAAATTTCTGCTCGGGATAATCCAGCTCCAAGGTGAGAGCAGAAGAATTGATACACGAGTCGTGCTTCGCCTGCTGATCTGCGTTCTAGGCCGTCGTACCTGGAACCCCCGACGGACCCGACGATTCCAAATCGACCATACCTAGTTGGGCCTCCCACTTATGCTTAGGTAAGCGACAACCTCTCCAACTCTAGCCGTGTGTGGGATATGGGTAAGCATCCTCGGTAATACTTTGCATAGACGCCACAACGGTTCAGGTAGACTCAAATCGTACAGACGGCGGAGTGGCTCCGCGCCTTCAAGAAGATTCTGATAACAAAGACGCCAGCTTTAAATAGTACAAGGAGACGATCGCCGAGAGACGGGACATCCGACTGACATTAAGACCACCAGGTCGTGATATATTCTCTCCTCATATCTTATGCTTCGGTGACGTACAATTGAGCGGCCTCTAAGGAGGTACCGCTAAACGACAAGATGGTTGCCCAGAATGGAATGATGGACGACGCTTGGGAGGACACGGACAGGTCAGTTTCTGACGTTGCTTATGTGGGTTTGGTTACTAAAGCTGAGACAGAGCCTTGGGCCAGCTGTTCATGATGGGTTTTGATGGAACTACAGTGACTCCACAGATCAAAGAGCTGATCGAGCAACATCACCTGGGTTCGATTCTTTTGACGGCGAAGAATTTGAGGTGTAAGTTGACTTCCGCGATGTTCCAGTACCATGCTTATCACGTTGTCAAGCTGCCGAGGCTACGACGCAACTTGTCTATGACCTCCAGAAAATCGCGTACGATGCGGGTCACCCAGTGCCTTTGGCTATCGGGCTCGACCAAGAGAATGGAGGTGTGAACAGCCTATTCGATGAGATCTACATCCGACAATATCCCAGCGCCATGGGAATGGCTGCAAGTGGGTCAACCGATTTGACCTACGAAGTTGCAAGAGCTACTGCTCAAGAGATCTCCGCTTGTGGGATCAACTGGATTATGGGACCGTGTCTTGACGTGCTTACGAATGCTCGAAACCAACCACTAGGCGTGCGGACGTCGGGCGACGACCCTCAGCAAGCGTCGAAGTATGGCGTGGCTTTCTTAAAAGGCTACAAGGACGCTGGCGTGGCGACCATGGGGAAACATTTCCCTTCTTACGGGAACCTGGCTTTTCTTGGATCTGCATCGGATGTACCAACGATCACTGAGTCGCTTGAACAGCTGACTTTGAGCGCCCTTGTCCCATTCAAAAGTGCTATCGGTGAAGGACTTGATGCTATGATGGTAGGCGGATGTGCTATGTCATCTTCCGAACTCAATGTCATGCATGCCTGCCTCTCTGATCGAGTTGTAGATGGCTTACTTCGGTCCGAGCTGGGCTTCGACGGCGTTGTCGTCTCTGACTGTCTGGAAATGGAAGCTTTGAGCCACAATATTGGCATCGGTGGAGGCACTGTCATGGCTGTCAATGCTGGCTGTGATATTGTCCTCATTTGCCGTGCATTTGCACACCAGAAAGAGGCAATCGAAGGGCTCAAAGCTGGCTTAGATAACGGTGCTATTCCGAAGTCACGTATCCGTGAATCGCTACGGAGGGTGCTAAAATTAAAGTCGACATGTACCTCGTGGGACAAGGCTTTGAGTCCTCCAGGCGTGACCCTTCTATCTACACTTCAGCCTTCGCATTCGGTACTTTCCACCAGAGCGTACAACTCCTCAATCTCGGTCGTGCGAGACAAGAACGGCCTTCTACCGCTTAGCAACATCCTTGACGCGGACGAGGATCTTCTACTTCTGACGCCACTAGTGAAACCATTGGCGGCGTCTGCAGCCTCGAGAGCTCTGACTGAAGCAGCCAGTCCGGGCTCTAGTGAGCCCGCGGTTGGGGAGCGCGGCGCGTCGGTCATGACCGGAGAGCGCGTATTCAAAGAACTTGGGAGATCACTGGCTCGACAAAGGAGCGGCCGTTTACTACACACTTCATATACAGCAAACGGCGTGCGGCCTCTTCACGAAAGCCTCATTGACAAAGCCAGCGCCATCATTATTGTTACTGCCGATGCGAACCGAAATCTATATCAACATGGATTCACCAAGCATGTCGCTATGATATGCGAACGGTACACCGCAAACGGCGAGAAGAAGGGCAAGCCGCTGGTTGTGGTATCGGTCAGCTCTCCATACGATTTCGCGACTGACAACTCGATCGGGACTTATATTTGCACTTACGACTTCACGGAAGCCGCTCTGAACTCACTTGTAAAAGTTCTGTATGGTGAGATCACTCCTACGGGGACTCTGCCAGGCAGCATCAGTCGAAGCCAGAAGCTGCAGCAATCAAAGCAACATTGGCTTGTTGAAGGCTTCAATGAAGAAAGAGATGCCAATGCATTGGATTCATTGATTCAGTTAATTCTTGACGAAACGCCTCCAAACCAAGTATCCGAGCTTGCCGGAGCTACTTCAAACTCGTTCCTCTTGCGCCGCCCGGAAGTTATGGAAGCGCACTTTGTCGTCCGCAATACAAGCACCAAGGCGCTGTACGGCTTCTGCTCCACATACTTCTTCAAAAGCACCGGAACTGGTGTCATCGGGGCTCTCTTCGTAGACCCTGATCGGCGAAAGTTATCCGTCGGTCACTCATTACACAACAGGGCTATCCGGACGTTATTACAAAGAGAAGGAATCAGGAGATTTCAGCTCGGCTCCAGGCTACCAAATATCTACCTGGGTATCCCTACCGGCCAAGCTGCAGAGCGAAAGCGGCTCCGGTCATGGTTCGCCAACATGGGCTGGAATACCGCATTGTCTCGACCCTTATGCAGACTGGTTGTTCGGGACTTGCAGAATTGGACCGCACCAGATGGCATGGCCAGGAGCCTTGACAGCGCCGGCTTCAAATTCGACCTAGTATACGGCTGGCATCATTCCGGTGCAATACTGGACCACATCAAGACAAGCAATCGTCAAGGCCTAGCCGAGGTATACAAGTTCGCGTTAGCAGACGAGACAGCCTGCGGCATTATCCGAGCATATCGGCCTGAAGACGGAGCCTTGGTGGGGACCGTAGTGCTGTATAATCAACAATCGAAGCTCTCAGACTTCGTTCCAGCAATGAAGAACTCCCACGACCTGATAGGCGGGATTTCATCACCCGTCATTTCTCCCTCAGTTGGGGAGTATTCTACGTTGTTGCAGGGTCTACTCCTTCTGGGCCTGAGACAGGTCAAGTTGCAAGGGTGCAATACTTGCCTGCTTGACCATGTAAGTCGCTCCTTCGTATCAGCATATAGCGCTGGCTAACCGGGTTAACAGATGGACGGAGATGGGAGCCACGATGGGATGTCTGTCATGGGATTCCAGAATTTGAACACCTTTGAAGAGGTGACCTGCGACGCGGCAACATGGGCTGTTGTGCCTCCGTCGTAACTCCGCGGTTTCCCCCGGCGTCCTGCTATATAGGTGTAAGCTATATTCGAGTTTGTGTCATTGGCGCAATACATGGGAGGTACGTGTGGCGTCGTGGAAAGGGTCTTTTGGACTTATATCAAAAACCTGATGGGTATCCCGGCACGCCTTACTCTGGGTGCTCAAATAGGTGGATGAGGAAGACGGATCATGTGGCCCGGAAGGAGAAGAGTGGGCTTTGAGCGCACGGAATGTGAATTAGTATGCTAGGTTTATGAGGGAGAGACGGTAATTGGACATGTAGGTGGGGATCGAGGTGGGGATCGAGGTAGGGATGGAAAGCGGTCCAGATTCAGCTGGTACAGCGTGAGCATACAATATTGTATCCAATGTCGAGTAATGTCCATGGATGCAGTAGCCGCCCATGGTCTAGGCCGGGAACGCCAGCCGGGTTCAGTGTGAAAACAGTTGAAGTTTTCATGTTGGACTTGCCAAAGATTGCGATTTAGCCGGGTCAGGTGATGCGGGGCTCGCAGTAGTCGGTAGTCACGCCCTTCTTTTTGCTCCCCTTTCGCGCTGAGGGTTAGGCGTGATCCTTGAGGGCTTGAGTGAGAGCGTGGTCGGACTTTGAGCCGCTTCCTTCCCCCACACCTCCGCACTGTGCCCGGTTAGCTTTACCTTGCCCTACCTACCTTACTCTACCTAGGTACCTCGCTGCCCACCTCAGGTATTGCCATCGTCGCCAAGCACACACAATCTATACCGGTAATCCTTCCGTTTGTCAACGTTGATATACTCTTGATTGAACATCAGTCAGCTTTGAAATCTCACGTCGTCCAAGGATCGGCGAGCCCGCGATACGGGCCTATAAATAGCGGGCCTTCCAGAAGACTTCTCCGGCTTAGTCAACGAGCACGAGTATCCAAGTACCTACCTTGCCCTGTGTCGATCGCGGAACACAAAGCGCCTCACATAGGCGGTCACTTGCAGAAAGCTATCTTGACAGACATCAATCGATCTTTGCACGTATCGCGCTGCTCGACATGACTTGAACCTCGCCGTCGCCGGCTTCTCCAGCGTTCCCGCCTACTAAAGGCCGGCGTAGCAGAGATGGATATGAGCTTCGATACGGCGGCGATGTCTTACCTGGTTGCGCCCATGTCGTTTGACGGCGTGTCGCCGGATGAGCAGATGCCCAATCCCTCGCTGTCGTTAGACATGACGGACCATCAAGCCATGTTCGATGCAGACGCGCTTCTGGGGTAGGAAATATATCAAAAGTGGCGAACCTAGAATATACACTGATAGATATGTCGGCAGGAGCTTCGGTGGCGCACTCTACGGCAATCCGTTGGCATCACAACCTCCTCCTCCCTTTACTCTGAAGCGGTACTCGAGCACTTTCGATGAACCGTTCATCGATCCTCTACTGGCATCAGACCCGCAACCCCAACAGGAACAGAACTCCAACGACAACGAGAACCCTTCCATTGAGCGCGACAACAAGCTACTCAGCTTCTCCTTACCTGCCTATCCGTATACACTGCTCGACTTTGCGTGTCAGAGGTTGACCTTGTCTATATCTGCGCAACTACATGGCATGTTTTTCTTGGCCGAGTCGCCCTGGGCGACGCATGGCGAGAGCGAACCTCCAGCTACAGAACTGACGTGCTACCGGCGAAATTTGTTCCAAATCACAGGCACCATCACGATACCGCGCTCGTTGAGATACATCTTGACTGATACCGGCGAACAAATCCCGATACTAGCCCAAGAGTTGTCAATTTCAGCGATAGAATCAGTGGAAGGGAATTCTGTTAAAATAATATCAGTACCGTGGAAGACACCGGCCGCAAACACGAGTGTACCAGAGGACAAGACGGAGAAGGAGCCACCCTCAATGCCACTAGACCTGATGAACGGACAAGAACTCGATTCCGAGTATGCAAGCTTCCCAATAGCATGGAAGAGGCTACAGTTTCGGGCAGCGACGGCGAACAATGGTCGGAGAAAGGAGCTGCAGCAGAACTTTGTAATTCGATTGAGAGTAATGGCAACCATTGCCACTGGGCAAAAGATTCCGATCTGTGAGGTTCAGTCCGGTGCCATTATTGTGCGTGGCCGCAGTCCAAGAAATTTCCAATCACGGAAGGATATGCCCTTGAGTGGTTCAGGAGCGGCATCGAGTCGTAAGAGTGTGCATGGGCCTGCGCAAACACACAGGCAATCAAGCACCGATACCACGGGACTGTCAACCATGCAGAACCACGATCAACGTCGCAATCATACGCCCGAACGCGCCAAAATGGCTATAGACGTCCCTCCACCTCCTTTTGATTATCCTCCTCCAGGTGATCTCCAGATTTCTCCGGACTTCTTCGAATGGAAGCTTCCGACTCCACCACATACGGCCATGCCATCAATACCCGCGGACCACCCACTGCATACATCCTCGATCGGCGCATATCCCACATCCAACCCAGACACCTCCCGCCCGCGACAACGACCTCGCATATCCCCCGCCGCACCCGTCAACCTCTCCCTCACGGACGGCGACCGCGTCACCCAACGAAAGATCTCCTCGCCGCACCAATCCTCCAACAAACCCCAGAAAACAACACCGCGGCCGCCGTCATTTTCTCTCAACCCTGTGAGCTCGCCGGACGAAGGCGCGGACACGCTGTACGAGTACTTCCCGCTCGGGCTGGAAGACTGGATGCCGCCTGTCGATGCGGTGTACCGGCCGCATATGGTGCATCATATTCATACCACGCAGGAGACGGAAGCAAGGGCGGCGCAGGCGGGGAGGAGTAGGAGTAAGCGGTACTTTAGTGAGGACCAGCCGGGATGAATGGACTGAGACGCCACGGCTGTCGGCTGGCTTTTGTGCCATCTCTCAATCCTCAACCCTGGTTTCCCGTTCTTGGTTCCTTAATCATTCTTCTGTGCATATCCCTGAACGAATCTCCGAATGTGGTCTGCTGGAAATCTTCTCCGGAAGAGCCCGGTTGAACCAACTCATCACGTCTTATTCTCTGTGCAGAAAGGGAGAACCCCATTTTAACGAAGCTTTGTACGACTCTCTTTCGATTCATGCCAAATTCATTGTTTTCTATGTATTTCATTCAACATCGTCCGCCGGACCCTGCGGAGCTTGTCCATATCTTCGTGTTTGAGGGCGGACGGAAGGTCTTGTGGGACAGCTTTGGATAGGATGACTGCACGGAGGTGGTGTATCTCTTTATCTATGGCGGGGTCGCGACTGAAGAGTCGAGCTGTAAATACGCAGTGGCTAAAGATATGTCACTCTTTGAATGGACAGTAAGTAGATAGGGGATCTGATTCGGGGTGGGTTACGACGCCTCGAATGGACTGTAGTACGACAGATAATGCAATTGCAACAGTACCTCAAACTTCAGAGCTAACTAACTGAACTTTGTGGCTCACCCTCGCAAGTCTGCCCGTTCCGGGAGACAATACACGACGACAGGCGAGCTATGGCATGCAGAGATACTACCTTACCCAGCGCCAGAGACCCGGGCCAACTGTTTGCGTAAGCTGAAACTAGAAGTTATTCGTGATCAAAAGTAGATTAGCTCAAGGTCCACGTAGCATAGGCTTACTAGCTGGACTCCAACCCCCGGATTCTACCCGCCCAGTTCGTGATGGTTCATATGCAGTTGCAGCTTCATTATTATTCTATGCCTGATTCGGCCTCGGCAGATGACCACCTTAGATTCCTTTGAGACCTACTCAATCCCATAAAGAACTACTTACCATAGTCCCCGGGGGAAGGGCAGTTGGAGTGGACGAGACCACTTTCGTAGACACAAGTTACAACTGGTGGTAAGCTGACGCAATTTCCCGAGAAGACGACGACACACCTTATGGGATCGAGATGCATTTGGGATAAGGCAGGGGATGTGACCTAGCCTGTAGAACTCCAGGGCGTATTGCATAGTAGTACCTTCCTGTACCTCTGTACGTGTAAAATCCAATTCCAACGCTTTGGGCTGTTGTGGTTAAGATGATCATTGAGGCTTCGCAACGTTGTAACCTCCCCTGAGTCGTGGCTTTGGTCTCCCATGAGTCTCGATCGTTTTTTGACGTTGCAGCAAGAGAGTAGTGCTGCTCGTACCTTGCGAGCGACAGTACTTCAATAATCCCATGGCGTCGTAACAGTAATAAGTGACACCTCCCTTCCGTAAGCGAGGGGAGATTGGAGTTGCTTGTACTGATCGAGATCCTGTCATGGTACAACGCAACTGATTGAAGGCGAGTGCACGATGGTGCTATCCTTTCGGTTCGAGTCAGATCGCTGCAGTCCCAATGTCACGATTACCTACCTGGGGTAAGTCACTCTCCGAGAAAGTAGGATGCCGCATCGAGAACGCGGAGTGTGGCCGAGATCTGGTAATCTCTCGTATCCGAAGCCCGGAAACCTCTCGTTTTGCCAGACTGGAGGTTCACGTTCCAAACGTAAATGACACTCCAATATGAATTTCTACCTTATTTCTAAGAGATGAAGAGATAAAAGGTACATATTTCGTTTTTATGTTTAGATATTACTATCCACTTAAAGAGAGGATTAAAAAGGTCCTATATAGTCTCGTATCATTATTAATGTAATAGTGTTACGTGTACTGCTCAACTTCTTTACTCCTAGCTACCTAGGTACTAAGTCAGGTTTGGTCGAGATTCGAGGCGACAATAGAGAATGTTGTTTCCTCAACCACGATTTGTAGTTACTATAGATAAAACAGCTATCTAGTATATATATGTAGCCCTTTTACTTTCTCATACATTAAGCTTGTAGCAGGTCTAGTTTCTTAAGATAAGACGTGGCCAGATTAAGATGTAAATGTACGTTGGATCGATAGGGTATCTGCGTTGGAATGTGAACGCCGAGAGGTTTTCGGGGATTTGAGAGAGCGTCACACTGTACTAACGTTATTGACGTTTTGCTCTGCGCCAGCGCGGAGCAGGCAACTGTTAGGTTACGGTACAATGGTATCTCACGAGTTCACGCCATACAGCCGAAAAAAGTCTCCATTGAAGGCCTTACAGGAACTATGCAGAGGAACGTTTTCTGGTCGTCGATGTATACCATAAGAGAGATAAATTAGATGTAGTATAATTGCCAAATGTTAAAATGCCAAGAGCCCACTACTCGAAAAGCCAAAAGATGAGCATCTTTGCTGCATAAGGAGCAACTACCATCTTCTCGTTGTACTATTAACCAAAAGCTGACAGGAGGGGCGGATGCTGCTCTCTTTTAACTCTAAGCCCCACTCTAAATCGCTAATTATACAGAGCACCAGCAATCCTCTACCGATTTCAGTCCCGCCATTATCTGTTCTTTTCCCATGTTACTGTCTCGTGACTTCGTAAATGAAAGTCAAAAGCAGTAGTTCCAAAAGAGCAATTGCTTGCAAACCACCCTATAATAATCACAAAAGCAAGGATTTCGAACCGCCGAATCTTAGCTTGTCAGTCCAGCAATTGCAAGGCGTGACCAAAAAGGCTCCAAATCCGGAAGGCCGAGAAAGCAGAAACAACAAACAATAGTCTCGTGACGTCCCAGAGGAGCAGCCGACGTGCTGCAATGCTGGACCCGTAATCTGGATGCAAGCCAACGGGCCAGTAACCCGAGTCTGGAGACACAATGACGGGTTCGTAGGTTGGAGATGTCCAGATGCTCAACCAAGATTCCGGTACCGTGGATGACGTGTTCCAAGAGATGCGACCGTCCGAGACCGGAAATCCAGGCTATCCGATGATTCATGGTGTTAGAGGGGGTCATGAAGAAGAAGTGGCGCCGTCGACGACGAGAGCAGGCGGCCCAGCTAGTGCATTGGTAGTCGCGTAACCAAGGGCCAGGTGACAACAGCATAGGGTATCCGAACCCATGGCGCCTTTCTTTTGTTTCTGGGAGATTATCGTCGATCAGGCTTGGCTCGATGTTCTGAGTCGAGACCGTCGCAATGTCAAGTATCAAATTGAAGTCCAACGGAGTGCGAGTGGTGGTAAGTAAACACCCGCGGTAGCAGTCAAGCTCATCCATTCCCACAAGCCACCGCAACCGCCGCGCCCAGTATCGAGCTCTCCAGCGCCATCTCCAACCGGATCGCTCCCTGCCTGCCAGTCATCTGATCCAGAAACTCCTGCGTACTGGCCCTAAAGCCCGGATATTTCTCGATGACCGAGCCATTACAGCTCACGTTTACATGGTCTTCGACGGGAGAGTTGGGGTCCATGCTCTTGCGCAGTGCCCACAGAGCGTGCACGCCTGTAGCGATGTACGCTGTTGCACGGCGTGAGACCAATTGGCAGATTTGGCGGACGAAGGCGACGTCGGAATATGATGGACTGCCGTGCGGAAAGGGATGGTGTTTCTGCAGGATCGTGGTTGCTGTCCACAGCATTGGGGAGTCGTCTGCTTCGATGACGGCCATTGTACCGGTGGAGAAGGTGTATGGCTCCATGAAGCCGGCTGGGATATCGCCGTCAAAGAGACCTACGGTTGCGATGGCCTCGAGGAGTATGAGTCTGACGATCTCCCCTAGGTATCTGCCGGATACAAGCATTTCCAGGGGTTGAAAGTCCGGGCAGGCATGTGTTGTGTTCAGATAGTCGTCCCACCTTGACGTTGGTAAGATATTTTTACCGAACATGCTGAGTTCCGTGTTAACCAGGACATAGGAAGCTGCATCGTGCCAGCATTTCGGTCGGTTTCCGTATTTAGATGGAGAGAGCGCAGAGACTGGGAGGTGTATGGCCGCATTGGTCCCGGTGCCGAGGATAAGTGACAGTCGTGTGGCCGGGTGAGTATATGCGTGAGCAAGGAGTGTTGCGTTGGAGTCGTTGATGATGGCGTCGACTTTGACATTGAGGCCCTGAGTCCATTTAATGACAACGTTCAAATCAGCGTCTAGCGATAGCGGAACCTACCTTTTGTACGCAGGCATTTGTGATGAGCTGGCCCAAGTCTTGACCAAGGACGCCTTCGGTTGCACGGAAGCCTTTGCCCATGGGCAGCAGCAGCCCACCTTGGAGAGAAGTTTGTCTGTTGAAAATCAGCTAACATCCACGGCAGTGAGAACAGATGTGTCCATAGAGTTCCACATACTCCACAGGAAAGGACCACGCAAGACCCATCGGAAGAGTGTCTTGTCCCCGTCCTAGATTTGGCTGCACCTCGGCCAACGTCTTCTGTATGCGGTCCGCCATCCAGTCGAAGAAAGCTTGACCTTTCAAAGCTCGCACAGCATCTCCAATCACGAAAGACTTCATTTGTCTTATCTCCATGCCTTTGTCCCTGCCCTCTAGCTCGATCAACGCAACCCTGAACGTGGACCCTCCAACGTCCAATGCAACGTATGTACCCTGCTCTTGGCCAGTGGGAAGAGTATGATTGTAGGAAGGAAGCATAGCAATATTGCTCGCTTTGAGCTTCTCACGGAATTGTGCTTGTAGCTGCGCTGACATTGCTAGGAGGTTTGAGGTCTTCAATGGTCGCTCGAAGAGGGTCCGTACTTCTTGTAGGAAGGACTCCATTGATCTTCGATATGTGTGTGTTCCATTTTGGAAGAGGATCTCAGGCGAGGGATGCACGGCTGGAAGGATGGCATGGACCATGGAAGGGAGCATGGCGACGGCGTGGATTGCTGAATCCACGTTGAACCGAAACCAGGGCTTGTAGTTCCGGTGAGAAGGCGTCAGTGTCGAGGTCATCTGGGGCACATTCGCTGGCGGGCTGCGCGTGAGATGCAGTGACTTGTTGGTTCAGGCTAACGGGAGTTTGAGGAAGCGTAAGGTATAAGTTATATAGCAATCGCCAAGATGCGAATATAATTCGGCAGGAGAGACAGCTGGGGTAAATGGTCACCCCCCTTGGATTGTTCAATTGTGACAAACAGAAACATGGAATGTGCAATTAACCTTTTTGGTGTCAAGGTCCGCTCCCAGGTTGATTAGTGGCTTCCACGCGTACCTGAAATGCGGGCGTTGGGTCAGATGAACGGCCTTTTCATGTCCAGGTTGGCAGCCTTTGCTGGCTACCTTTAGCTATATCGTTGCCTTGGGATATGGTAGAGCATCGGCGATTGAAGGAGGTAGCGGAGGTTCTAGGCAGGCCATATGCGATGCCAGAGGCATCTCTATGCAAGCAAGTGATCTTACCATTAATTGTCTTGGTCGTATTTCCGCCGAGCAGGCTGATTGCCGCTGTGTGGGGAAAAGGGGGCAGAGGTTTGGTACAAGGTGTGTGGTGGAGTAACGTGAGGTGGTAGAAAAGATAGTGAGGTAGCATCCGGCCGTTTTACGTTTGACGTAGTGCCAGGTCGAGACCCCGCCGACTGTCGACTTGTACTTCATGTATGAAGTACATGGGTGCCCAACAATAACGATTACTTATCTTCGGGTTGGAATACTTTCATACCTAAGTATCTTGCCAAACGGAGATACTCCCGGCAAATTTACCATCTCCTCTTGACCTAGGAATTGGCAGTACGCTATGCAGTTGCTCCATTCCAGTCATTAATACAGCCAGCCTCGTGAACCACTTTCTTACCTAGGTAGTGCCTATCATGAAGAAGAAGCAAGGGTGTATCCACCGCTATTCTACCAGTCACGTCAATTTCTTGCCAGAAAGAACCGCTTATGGTACCTTACATGCTACTACTCCACGATACGTAATTGTTATCGCAGCAAAATGCCATACGTTGAAACTCCGGCGTCTAAAAATCTCGATCATATTACGCTAAATAGCCCCGGTTAGGCTAATCCTCGTGCTTTCTTCGGCTTCTTGGCCTACATTTCACTTTCAATCTGAAGTTGCTCCTTACCTCGCCTTGTTGCAGTTGCGTCGAGTTACATCCGACAGAAGAGGTTGCCAAGCTTGCCGCATCCGAAGCAGCAGAGTCTGAAGCTGACTCGGGAATCCCGAGATACTCTTACGCAACGCCTTGCATTATTGGGGAGGCAATCGAAATGGTAAAATCCTCGTATGAGCGTGTTCGTAGGTTGTAGCGATCACTTAGCTACTTGGCGCGTCACCAGCATTGAAACCATCTATAGCAATTTACTTCTCAGTGCTCAATTAGTCGAGGTAGTATGAAGTAGTCACGTTATGATTAGAACGTCTGCCAAGGGCTATTCCGGCATAAAGCGAAAGACGGAGTAAACTTCCTACATAGATACAGTAACTGGCCAACCAAAGACGTCATGAAATGATGTATCACTTTCAATTACATAGACGAAACGAGTTACCCATCAAAATCCTCTCGAACTCGCATTTGCTTCCAGACTTGTGGCGTTGATGAGCATAGCAAACTATTGCCGCCGCACCTCAATGCCCCTTAACCATCTCATTCGCTATCACGCTGTCCGCGCGGGCATGGTCACCCACGACCTCCTCCAATGTCTCGTCGGAGAACTTGAGATCTTCCTCAACGGGTGTGTGATCTTTGACCTGTTTGGTGGTACCTCAGGTTAGCTTCGATTTCTGCTTTGTACAACGCGCGCACACCCTGTCTCGCAACCTTTACCGTTCCACGCACGAAGGAACCTCCAAGCTCGTAGAGGTCGATGGGTTGACTCTCTGAAAGACGTACCTTCCATATCAAAACGGGCAGGGCGATGACAAGACTTCCCGACAACAGCGCCCAGTCGCTCGCGAAGATGTTCATAAACGGAATCTTCTTGTTATCCAAAGACCACATGATGGCCGCGCCAGCGGATTGGATGCCCTTGTAGAAGCCGATGAAGTTGGCCAGTTTGCGTGCGTTGTTCGTCATGGCACCCATTTGCCTGTAAAGTTACATGTCCAAGTTAGTAGCTGAATGGGAGTGCAAGCACCAAAGCAGTAATGCAACGCGGAAGGAGAAGAAATAGGTCGAGGGACACACCAATAGACATTAGTCTGCCACGCCGCGTCGTAGAAGCCGTAGAACATGTACAAGAACATTGGACCGATGTAGCCTGAGTCCGTCCAATCCATCTTGACGAAGCTTTTGGGAGAAGTCTCCGCCCTGGTGTATGTCTTCTGGAATGCGTAACCGCCACCCCAAATCGCCATGGTGAGCACGAACAATGCTGCCCATCCTCCAAATGCTCTTGTCCTTCGGCGAAACATCTTCAAATCGAGCGCGTATCCGAAGACGAACGCTCCCACAATTTGGGACGTCCAATACAGCGTGTTGTTCAAAGCCCTTGTTCTCGTGTTGAATCTCGCCGAATTGACATCATTGAACTGGTATGTGTAAAACCAGTTGCTGGCGAAGAACATCGGGAAGAGCAAGACGATGTATGGATCTGACTTGAAGGTCTCGTAGAGGCCAAATAGCTCAGTCTTCCACGTGGGGTTCTTTTGCAGAATGACGCGCGAACCGTCAGAACGCACCACTTTGGAGGCGGAGCATAGAGTCCATGCGAGCACCGCACCAATGAAGGTAAGCACAAGGAAGCCAATGTAGGTCCCGTCGGTGACGGTGGAGTTGGAATTGACGTGAATATTTTGGCCCAGTGGAATCTACGAGGTAGACGATCAGTAACCGTACGGCTAAAGTCATATATGGCTCGCTTTAGGTTCGTCGGTCGGATCGAGCATAGCATCACCGTAAATTTGTGTCTCAAGGTGGAGGTAGCATATGCATGCGAGGAAAGAACCTTGAAACTCACCAGGCTCCCGATGACAGCCCCCAAATTGAAGATCATCCAGAACCAGGATATATACCTTCCTTTGCTGGCCTCGGGAGGATAACTCGTCATAATAGTACCCTAGACAGATATCAATAACCAGAGTACTCGCGCAGAATCAACGGGGCACTCACCTGGGCGGTCCAGAGTATACCGGCACACACACCTAGGAGAGCACCGGCAAAGACTGTGTATCCGTAGTTCTGAGTATGGCTGTAACAGAGGAAACTGCTGACGTAGATGCAGTATCCAAGGCCTCCGAAGCTAAGAGCCCACCGTATGCCGATCAGATTGACCTGCAGTAGTCGAAAAGTCAGCACATGCTCGCCAAGTTGGTTGTACACTCCTCTAGGGGTTTCCCGGTTTGTTCAGGAGCGTCTCTGGGTGCTTTGCCTTTCGGCGCTTTCTCCTTCGTCCCTCCTCTTCGTTCAAGTCGAATCGAGTGATGTACCCACAATTGTCCCAGCGAAAAACCCGACAACAGCAAAGGTCGAGTAAAGCGCGGTGTTGGCATCGTTCGCCGCAGTTGGGTCCACCTGTCCACCTCCGCCCATGCCACCCAGGGCATTAAACATTCCCGGACACAGAAAGCATACGAAGCTCACGAGTAACAGTTGGATCGGTGGGGAAGCGTAAGGAGGTAGCCCAAAGCGTCCACGCTTTTGGGTTGGCGATGGAGAGTTGTGCTCAGAATCGACGTATCTGTTCGAATCTGAAGAGTAGGGAGAGGAGGTCTCCCCGGCGATGGGTTGACCCTTCTCGTGTGTCGCCATGATGGAACGGTGAAAGTCAAAGGTAAGAGGCGGACGGTGAGGTGTGGACTCAAAGACTCGGTTTGTGTTCCAGACTCTGAAATCCGAAGCCGACTTTTGATACTTATCAATCTGCGGGGTGCTCCTGGTTGTCGGGCGGCGCAGACTGATGTGCGGGGATCAACGTCGACAAGTCCCTTGCATGTCAGAAGCTTGTCTGGTCACTGAGTCAATCGTCACTAAAAGCGCGAGGAGATAGCCAAGATACGGAGGCAGCGTTACCTTTTAACACAAAGCTACGGTAGCTTGAGAGGGATGCATCGCTGATTCGTGATTCGTGACTATCAAGCCCCTTGGAGCAGTAACCCCAGAGCGTTACACTAGGGATAACGGCTGCCAAGCTCTAACTTGCCTCGGAGCGGACCTGTCCCACGTTTTAGTGCGATCGTACCCTGGGTTGTTGGAAGCTCTGGTGAGGCAGGAAGGTGATTGGCTGAGGAGGCGGCGTCGGCAAGGTCGGCGTTCGCATGAGGAGCGCGTTCCGAGGTTGTCTGCCACGGCCAACACAGCCTGGCAATCCTTTACCCAAAGATTACCGATCTGGAGTCTCTTATATCGTTTGCCCGCCACATGCTGCATGCAAGGTAGATGCACTGTCTGGAACTTTTGTTATCCACCACCTTACTGCTGGAACTGTTTGACTCGGCATGTTGATAGTCATACTATATGTATGACAAAGCAAGCTGTCACAGTTGCACATAGGCCAGAACAATGCTGTAGTTGCACCGCAGTACGGCTTCGATGAGTACGCCAACGACAGAAAGTTTGCTACGTGGTCACCAGCGCATTCATCACGACTCGGCCTCCACTTACTGTGTTTGCTGCGTGAAGAGTACTTGTGACAAGTGGCCTGAAGATACGGTAGCCATCACCCATAGCAGCGATTTAACACATAACTTCCTCGCTCATCGCACTGCTCAGCAGTGACAATCCATGATCGAGACTGACCAATTATGTCGTCTAACTAAAGCTCATCTGATATCAATAGACCTTGCAACGACATCTAACTCTCAGCTCGTGCGCACGATGTGTTCCGACTCGGCGTTCTTGCAACCCCACTTCCCCACACCCCGCGGTCTCAAAATGATGAATGTCGCAGATCCTCACCTCTCACACTTCAACAGACGCAGCCCGGACGCTCTGGGAACTACAAGCGCTGCTGGCATAGACTTACGAGGGCACTCGCCAGCTTCTCTTCCCTCCAATCACTACGACCAGAAGCCTACAAAGGACCCGATCTTCACCATACCTAGCATAACTACATTCACTAGTGCCCTCAACCCAAGCATGGCCTTTTATATCAGCAAGGCGCCGAGGCATTCCTCCAGCTCCGCCTCATCCACGCGGAATAGACCCGCGGAGGGTTTGAATGGGTGGAGAGCAGCCCCGCGTCCTGATCCTTTAACCCAGCATTGCCTCTCCGAACAGTTTGCCTACATCAAGTCTCAGACAACCCTGGACCTCTAGGCATATTTATTTGTACACTAGATCCGCAAATTTTCAAGCAACATGGCTACAGAGTACGAGATTCCAAAGGAGTGCAAAGCCGGAGTGGTGGTCGATGAGGGCCCAAACTTCAGCATGAAGGTCGAGATGGTCCCGGTACCAGAGCCTGGCAAGTCTTTTCCCTTTCTTGCATTTAGTTGTTGCTCACCTAGAAATTGCTGAGCTAACGATGCCCACTTGCAGGCCCAGATGAAGTCCTCCTCAAGCTCAATGCCACAGGTCTCTGCTACTCCGACATCCACTACATGCTCAACGACCTCCCCATCCCTCCTATGTCGCAGTTCGGTGTACGGTCACCCGGCCATGAGGGTGCCGGTGTAGTAGTAAAGGTGGGAGAGAACGTCAAGAACTTCAAGGTGGGAGACCGAGCAGGGGTCAAGCCGATTTGGGATGTTTGCCATAGCTGCGAGCTTTGTTGGGCCGGAAAGGACAATTACTGTTCCCAGGCAATCTACGCTGGGCTAGCTAAGCCTGGTATGTGACGACGTTTCACTCACTCCGCTCTTGAATGGATTCCCAGCCGCCTTCCGTGGTCCGGAACCGTTGGTATCATCCAGAAGTTAAATTCCGTGCAGGGACGTACCAGCAGTATATCACCTCTCCAGCCCGCTACGCCTCGCCTATTCCGGATGGCGTTCCCGACATCGTCGCCGCTCCCATCATGTGCTCCGCCAGCACGATTCTCCACTCGCTCAAGGATTCCGGCCTTATAGCCGGTCAATGGGCCTGTTTCCCTGGCGGCGGTGGCGGCGTCGGTATCCAGGGCGTGCAGCTCGCTAAAGCCATGGGCATGCGTCCCATAGTCGTCGATACCGGCGATGCGAAGAAAGACATTGCGATGAAAATGGGTGCTGAGGAATTTGTTGACTTCAAGAAGACGGACGATGTCGCAGCCGAGGTGACAAAGCTCACGGGTGGAGGGGCACACGGAGTCTTTGTTACAGCGCCCAGTGCATATAAATCCGCGATCGACCTTGTGGGCGGTAGGGTGGGAGCAAAGGTGATGTGTATTGGACTGCGTGAGTTGCCGCTCCTCCCTTCTTTTGGGTTATTGGTTTGGACATGAGGCTGAAATCAGACAAATACAGCACCGAAGGGTTCAACGACCATCGGCACAGATCCCAACATGTTTGTGTTCAAGAACTTAACAGTCAAGGGCACGCTTGTGGGCACGATGAAGGACACGCACGATGCCCTCGAGTACGCGCAGCGAGGGTTATTAAAACAGATATGTGAGGTCTACCCCATTGATAAGTTACCAGAGGCAGTGGAGAGGTTGAGGAATATGCAGGTTCCTGGGCGTATCGTGGTAGATTTCAACGCTTGATCCGTGAAGATCATATTCCAGCTAGACAGTGGTGATATAGATATCGGACTCTTTTTCCCACGTTCTAGGCAATCAAGATCAACAGCTTCTGAGACTGGGGCGTGTCTTATTGTTGCATCTAAAAACCATGAAGTATCACTGAGACTAGTATTGACGATAAAAGGCTCCAGCAGTTACTCATCTCTGAGAGTTAGTTCAGTGATCACATATAACGGTCAACTGAGCATGGCCGCGATAGAAGGGCCGGTTCGTGGTTAAGTATCGTATTTCCACTGGTTTGCACAAAGATGGTTCAGGACACGAGTTCTTCCGACACCGAACGGTTTACCAGGGATCCGCCACTGTGCCGCTTCCTCTCATGTCACACCTCTGGGATTACTACCATGATCTAACACGCTTCATGCGTTTAGGCGTCAATGCGGAGAGATGCCCGAGCTGCGAACAGGAATTCTCCGTCATTTGAGCAGATTGCGACGAGGTGAGCCACTGCCAGCCGTGTAAGAGAATTAGGCTCTGTCTTGGATGACTCCTCTAAGGAAGTTTTAGAAAGCAGAGCGACTTCTTGCCGTTACACGCCCTGGTCTGTTTAATGTCCGTATACGGACGAGATTGAACATGGATTGCATTCTTTGGATTCTCTGCACTTTCGAAAAGCAAGGGCCACCCTTTGGCCCCTTCTCGATATGATATAAAATACTATTGACAGCAGACACCTTCGCAATGCACACAGCCTTAGCGGCTTGTCTCAGCCCTTATGACATGGAAACGCCTTTTCAGCCGCCGAGGCGGCCTGCAGGTGAACTAACCCTAACCGAAACCGTAATGCGGCTTGAGCGAAAGAAAACGCCACCTATGCTATTAGGATAACCAAACAATCTCTTGTAGTTCCTTAACCCTTTGAAGTAGTTTTCGCGATCAAACGGGCAGGTTGAACTTCCTGCCCTGCAATACTCTGTCACGGGTGTCAACATGCTATGCATCATCCGCTAGGCTTGGTCTACGTTTACTCACTTTGTGTAGTATATCCAGAAGAAGTCCGAGTACAGTATCGTCTGGATTATGCCCGCAACCACCGCTATCGGATCCAGGTAGCTCTCCGCATAATACCGGTATATCCAGTTTGGGATGTACAACGCGCGGTAGATGCCAAGGGCGAAGATGTAGTGCGTGGTTATCGTTTCTGCCTCGCCGGTGCGCTGGAGCATGAAGAGTTGGGGAAGGATGGCGACGGATTCGAGCCAGATGCTGAAGGCCCAAAGGATCTATTCAACGAACCGTCAGCAATGATACGTTGGGCATGCAGAGATATGATCAGCGGCAACACGTATAGGGGGATTTCCTTTGCGGGTTGATATTGATGCAAGAGAATGTGGGTGTACCTCTGTAGGTGTGTAGCGGTACGGAAAGACAACTCCAAGCACAGCACTTGCGCCAAGAAGGTATTTGACGTTGAAAGTGTCGACATTGGGATCATGCGTCGGTTTGTAGTCGTTGAGCATCAGGTAGACGGTATAGAATTGCGAGGCGAGGAAGATGATCTTGAAGACGGTGTTGTAGAGGTTCTTTTGTTCGTAGAACGTCCATAACAAATCTAGCGGCAAAGCGTATAAGCTTGAGTTGTTCTATCCCATGGCCAGGCGAGGATTTAGGACTGACCGACGTATCTTGTGACGTATACAAGGAGGTAGAGGCATTGGGACTTGAAGGATATCCCTGAGGCGCTCTGCGTCGGGGAGTTAGCACAGGTGCTAATTGGTGATGGAGAGTGAAGATACGTACGCTCGATGTCCTCATCTTATGCAGCAGGATGAATATGGATATGAGGTGAGACAGATCCGCTATTGACAGTAATGGTCAGCTGGCTCGAAGAGCATGGCATTTCCGCGTTCTACTAAACGACCACTTTATTCTTGTACTGGTCGAGCACCAAAGGTACCGACTCTTTAAGCAGCGCTAAAACGACCGCCCTTGGAAGTTGAACCATGCTCTGAACCTTTGTGTCTACTGCGATTTTCTGCCGCCCCTGAAGAATGAACTGGAGCCCAGCCCCTCGGTCGAGCTTTGTGACAAGTTCCGCGTAACATATAGGGCCATGGGAGTCGAATTCAGACGAGACCATATTGGAGTGCCGGCTGGTCCAGCGGTATACGAGGCTTGCCATTCATCCAGTGCGTTTGGGAAAGCGATTGGGCAGATCTTGAAGCTTTGCGCCAGCCATTGCTTCGCCGCAAACCAGTGGAACCATGAAAGAAGATTGCATACCGAGTAACCTGAAGATGTTCATCTTTGCGGTTGGCCACGCGAACAGCGGGCTCTCTGAGCTTTGGTGTCGTTATAGCCGTAGACGAATGTGAGCTTTCAAGCTCAAACATCGAGTTTAGGGTCGGAACGCTAAGACGACACGTCGCGACTTTTCTCCCATATGTTGTATTAGCCGGAGAAAAGCCGATCGCCGCAACCCTATCATAAATAACCTCCGCACTGACTCCTGGTTACATAGCTAGACGTATCACCCGGACTCACGTGCTCGTTGTGTTCGAAAAATGGAGTCGCGAAATCTTGCAGGACTCGATTTGTGCTCGAGATGATTGAGCAAGCAGCGTTGAGCATGGGCTGGAAAGACGTACTACGGCCCATCAGGGATGGACTACGAGACTTAATCCCAGCAAAGCCTGAAGATCCGGAGGAAGTTAGAAAACGTCTAGAACAACAGCGTAAAGATGTGTTGAAAGGATTTGCGTACTTCTATACCTTTGACCAAGCTCTGAAATGGAAATCTGAAGATGTAGATCCCACGCAAAAGGCCAACATCCCCCTTTTGCAGCGACCTCCGGCGGTTAACCAAGCAAGGACCGCCAAAATTCTACTCTGTCATGACTACAAAGGCAACTATCAGGAATATGAGAGCAATCATGGTTGTAACATTGACAAGGATGTCTACGCGTGTAATTATATGCAATACGTTGATACATTCGTCTACTTCTCGCATAAATTAGTCTGCGTGCCACCGCCGACATGGACAAATTGCTTACATCGCAATGGGGTGAAAGTACTAGGGACCTTTCTCACTGAGCGCCAGACTCTAGATAGGGACCGGATCCTGCATGAAGAACCTTCAGGCAAGTTTCCAGTGGCTAGGCAGCTTGCGTCTATGGCTCGCTGCTATGGATTCGATGGATGGCTCATTAACATGGAAGGAACGTTCAGTAGAAGGACTTGGGACGTGGAACGGATGCTTAGATTCATACATGACTTGAAAGGGTCCCTCGGCGAACATGGCATTTTGATCTGGTAGGTTATTTTTCGTTTTCCACACGACTACATAAAATATGCTGGATGTGGCTGTTGAGACGCGCAAATCCTACAATCTAGTGCCATCAAAGATGAATTCAACACGCCTCACCACGGTCATAGAAATACCGTCTAGCAGTGGAGAGTTCTCGGTCGGCACCAGACCTCTCAACAGCATTGATAAGTGTAGAAATAATCGCAATAGTGTCATAGTGCCCCTCAATGAAAAAGAGGTTTTGCGAATCCTATAGTCTGGCAGATTGCACCTTTAGTCTGTCAATGTAGATCTGTGTTTCTTGACTGTGACTGTCGATAATAACGTTGGCCAACTTCAAGATGCAGGTATGATTCTCTAACGACGTCAAACGAGGTGAACTATCAAAACTCCTTAACTCCCCTAAACTTGGCATTCGCCAAAGCCGCCGGCAATCTCCTCACGAATTACGCATGGGACCTTGAGAAAGCGGATAAGGCCAAGACTTTGGCAACTACTGCAAACATACCTTTAGAAAACATATACTTTGGTATTGATGTTTGGGCGCAAGATACTCAGCAGGGAGCTCACCCAAGAGTCACCTATCCGAAGGCAGGAGGCGGAGGCACGAATACAGGAGTAGCTGTTGCGAAACTCGCTGAAACGGGTTTTGGTGCTGGGGTGTTTGCGCCCGCTTGGTGTTATGAGCATTTCGAACGGGATGCGAGGCAGGTCGAGCGAGCGATGTGGGAAGGAGAGCGATTGCCAGATGATATTGAGTGTAGCTGCGGGAACACGAAACCGCACCATACGGCAGACTACATGCACTATCCGATAACCCATTACGCAAGGAGGTATCCTGCTGGTTCGAAGGATTCCTTCTATACCGACTTCAGCCGGCATGTGAGAAACGGCCATAGCCAATTATCAGCACAGTCCCTACTGCCTGATATGTCAGAGACAGCTGCTCAACCGAGTCCCTCTGGGGACCTCCAGGGGAAGCTGAATGATGTACCGGGCAGCCTCTCGGTGTGGCTGCACCCTCCACAGCCGCGCAGGTTCCCAGACGAATTAGACATGGAGTTTTTATCGATACAGCCAAGTGCATTGCACCTCTTCAATCTTGACATGCCGGTCAATGGAACTCTGCGAATAAGGGTTAAGTATGATTGTTTCGAGGCCGGAGGACAGGGGGCACGCCTGCGTCTGGCTTTCAAGGATCACGATAAACCATATTGCAAAGAAATACCGTTCGACAAGAGCCAGAAAACGCTTGTATTTCACCTTACTGACGAGGCACTACCAGGAGAGCGGAATAGAAGGAATGTGGCGTGTGCTGTAAATATTCGCAGTGGTTCCGCGCCTCGCCTTACAGGAATTGGGATAGCCTACGATGGTCCTGGCGCTTCCATCGCCGTGGAGCTCCTCAGAATCCATGACTTATGTGTAGAGCGGCCGCAGAAGCCGACTCTGAGATGGACTGTAGAGAACATCAATTTGGAGCGGAATGCTGCCGAAGAGTCTGAGCATCATCGCTTGACATGGCAATACCGCCTTCTGGACAGTGAAGGCATTGAAGAGAAGCTGGAGCAACTGAAGACCTCCGGAGTGCCATACAGCAGCACCACGGGACCTTTTAGTTACTTTACCGTACAACTTGATGGTCGAACCATTGCGAAAGCGTACTCTACGGAGTATGTGCTACCGGACGACATTCTCGACAGGTTTAGAAACGGCAACAGCGGCGCAACAGTCAAGATCACAGGGATTGGCTTCGATGGGACCGTTATGTGCTTGCGGGAAGCTTGTCTCAGAATGTCGGACGATGATTGGGAACACATTGATCAGCCCAAGAGCATTGTAGCACAAGAATTTGGCCTGAGGCACTCTGGTTTGACTTGAGACATGATGGTTGCACCGCATGATCTGGCGTGTACACGCAAATCGGCGCAAATGAATCAATGTACGATACCTGTTTCCTAACAAAGACGTTTTCCTGTCCACCGTTACGCCTAGGCCGGGGTCGGATTTGTACCGAATCCCTAGTGCATCCGTCCCGTACCTTGTGTCGAGTCGTGTCACACTGACGGAGTTTGTGTTATTGGCTGGTTTCTATCGATCCAATCAAAGTTGGGAGCGATAAGCTTTTTGGACAACCTTTGCGTGCTCAGATCTTTAGCACATATGTAGTGGAGTCATTGTCCCATGGTGAGTCAGTGGCTTGATGTACGATGTACGATGTACAAACTACCTCGGTGTTAGGCAGTTTGTTTGTTCCAAAGTCCGGCAGATGTTTGGTGGGGCTTTTCGAACCATATTGGGGGGTGCCCCCTGACACCGACGTACAGGGAAGCTCGAAAACGCAATCGTACATCGATACATCTGTAAGATTTCATTCAAGTATCTTGGCTGCCGCTTCAAGTGCACATGCCTCTACATTCCTTATCGGCCATATACACAAGGGAAATTTTCTCTTGCAGTGCACCAGCAAACACCTTCCACACATATCTAGTCATCCCTTGCGTTGCGAAGTCGTCGAAACCCAAGGACCTCTTAATACCATTAAGTAAAAACGATGGCTCAACTTCAACGGACTGACAGCGTCTCTGAAAAGTCTGTCCACGATGCAAAGGCAGACGATGACAGCCTATTCATGGAACCTGTCCACACCACTGCGCCGCCACTGCAAGATGTAGAAAAGGTCGGCGAGCCACCGAAGGCTCCATGGATGGATCCTGCCTCTTTCCCAGAAGGTGGTGCGAAGGCATGGCTTACAGTTGCTGGCGGTTCCGCTTGCCTCTTTGTATCCTTTGGCTGGGTCAACTGTGTCGGCGTCTTCCAGGACTACTATCAGACACATCAGCTCAGCCAGTATACGGCTTCCCAGATTGCTTGGATTCCTGCTCTGCAAAGTAAGCCATCTCTGGTTGCTTAAGGTTAAAGTTATTAACGATAATAGTCTTCTTTATGCTATTTGGAGGGATATTCGTTGGCACGAT
Organism: Lichenothelia convexa; assembly: GCA_021030975.1. Lineage (NCBI taxonomy): Eukaryota > Fungi > Ascomycota > Dothideomycetes > Lichenotheliales > Lichenotheliaceae > Lichenothelia > Lichenothelia convexa. The sequence goes on along the minus strand of JAGFMK010000040.1, from coordinate 98,542 downwards.
ATTTGATAACTACGGCCCTCGCTATCTTCTATCTGTGGGGGCCTTCCTACATGTCTTCGGTTTGATGATGGCGAGCATTTCAAAGGAGTATTATCAGTTCCTACTAAGTCAGGCCATCTGCTCCGCCATTGGAGCCTCAATGGTTTTCTATCCGGCTTTCAACAGTGTATGTCTCAGGCGGACTCCAGCTTTTGTTGACACGCCGCTCACGGAACTCTAGGCAGCGACTTGGTTCTTTCAAAAGAGAGGTGCTGCCCTCGGCCTTGTCACAGCTGGCTCCTCGTTAGGTGGCGTCATTTTCCCTATCATGGTTGCTCACCTGATCCCTGAGGTCGGCTTCGGCTGGACAATGCGCATCTGCGCTTTCCTCATATTAGCGCTACTCATCTTCGCGAACTTGACGGTTCGCTCCCGAATCCCACCAACAAAGCGTCCATTGCGTTTGTCCGCTCTGATCAGTCCATTCAGAGAGCCTGCTTTCGTGCTCTTGACTGGGGCCATCTTCTTCTTCTACTGTAAGGCAACTAAGCTCAAGTACTAATCCAGCTAACATTCTTAGGGGGAATGTTTATACCATTTACCTATCTCGTCGTAGAAGCGCGCGCACATGGCATGTCTCAACGCCTCGCTTACTATCTTGTCCCAATCCTCAATGGCGCAAGGTCAGAATTCCACTCCAATGCGGCACGCTCTGAGTTTAGCTGACCAGGCTCAGTATAATTGGGCGAACTGTTCCTAATATCATTGCGGATAAGGTCGGACGCTTCAATACTATGATGGTGATGAGCACTTCGACGGCTATTCTCATTCTGGCCTTGTGGCTACCTGCGACTGGCAACGCGCCGATTATCGTCTTTGCCGCCCTTTTCGGCATCAGCTCCGGTGCTGGAATTAGCCTAACCCCGGCACTCGTTGCACAAATATCACCGATCAAGGATATTGGCGTCCGCACGGGCACACTTTTCGCAATTGCAGCCATTGCAGCATTGACCGGCGGGCCTATTGGAGGTCAGATTGTTGCTGATAGCAAGGGCTCGTTCAAATATAGCGCGGTTTTCGCAGGTGTGACATGCGCTGTCGGTGCAGCGCTGTTTGTGGTAACACGGATTAATCTGGCTGGTGTTAAGATGGCAAAAGTTTGAGCTGGGTTGATATCCGTCTTTAAGATACCCTACGAGATTCTCAAAGATGTACGATATGAGTACAGGCGACAAGGCAGGCATGCTTACCGCCATGGATGTTACTTTGCTTCTACTGTTATACCGCTAGGTATGATGGGCGTTGGGTGTATGGACATCACCTCTCCGTCCTTCGTCATGAAAAAGGGGTTTAGATTATGGGTGCGTTTTGCAGCGAATTTCACAAAATAATGCCCGTCATGATTGCATAGTACTGTTTTTAGGAAAGCTGTTGTTCACAACTGATATAATTGTTTTGATATTTCGTATTCACGTAGAGTGCGAAGTTACCATAGCGCAGTAGCCAGAACATTGTCTTAAATGCTTCTATCGACAATGGAAAATATGAAGACCAACCTGCTCGGTGCGACGTTTCACGAGCAGACTTTGAACCGTGATATCATTGTCGCTTGGCGGAGCGGCAACTCCCGTCACAGAGCAAACGTCTACACCACGACTGCAAGTCAAGCTGTCAACCCATGCACATTCACCTTGCTCCATTGTAACGCTTCTTCTTTTCACCTATCCATACTTGAAGTCCACTTGGCTCATTACTCCTGTCGCTTGACGCGCGTACGCGTCCATGAGCCAGGGTATGGCGGATTTGCAGAACCTCTTCGCCCGGCTGAAGTCGAGCACTTCGAATGCCTCGAGTTCCCTTCATGACCAGCAGGCTCGCAATTCGTCCTTGCCCGCTCTGAATGCCACGAATGGTGAGTAGACACACTGCCACTGAAGCTTGCTGAGTTATGCTGCAATGTGCCTGTTTCCATGCGGATGTCCGCTACCCAGCACAAGTGACGCTGCATCTCACTCTGCATCATGCGCGGTTTCTCCCCTCAGTTCGATAAACTTGGCAGCGCGATCGAAACTATCGCCGTACGGGACCGTCAGATGCTAACATGGACGACAGGCTCACGGAGCGATGTTCACGGCTATCGACCGCCCAGCATTTCCTCACCCTTGTTTTCACCACCACTGAGCGGCCCTCAACCTCATCACTCCTCCGCGATAATGGGCCCTAATCTCTCATCTATGGGCGGCACACCTGGTCCTGACCAAAGCAGCTCTGACCGGACAACAAGTCTCCTTAATCTGCTAAAGTTCACCCAGCCTGGATTGCCAACCTCACAACTTTCACGCCAGCATAGTGGCATTGCTGAGCGACAGAGCGCTCCGCAAGCACTCACTTCAACTGCTCAATCACAAAACAACACAAGCAGTCGGGAGCGAACTGTGTCAGCATCGGATTTGGTGGCGTCCTTTATTCCGAAGCCGCCCAGTTCAGCAGCACATCGGGCGCCATCAGGATCACCCGCGGCACCCACGATGGGCTCCGCTGCCTCAAGCGAGAATGCACAGGAGTATCTCCTCAAGCTTCTCAATCAGCCCAAATCAGCTCAAAGTGGTGCTGCTCCTGCTCGCCAGACAAGTGAGACTGTGAGATCGCCTGAAAGGGACGTTCCGGAAGCAATCACCGACGATCTCGCGCAGGATCTGGAGGATGCTTCGCTAGAGAAGGTACCTTCTAGTCCTCGCGCAAGCAAGGGAACAGAGACAACAGACAACCCTGCGATGCGCATCTTTGGTAGTACTTTGTCAGCGCCGCAGGCTCAGCCACCTACGAATAAAAATACTATCTTTAACTATGTCAACCCATTCGAACAGCTGGCTGCATCTTCTCCGCGAAATCGTACTCCGCGCCCGGATGAGCAAGCATCGATGCCAAAAGTCGAAATCCTTAAGGCTGACAGGGATGCATCCTCGACAGCCAATGACGAAACAAGACGTAGGAGCTCAGACAAACCTTCTCTATCTGCTCCGAAATCGAGGAAAACAGAAGCTGCACAGGATGTGAGCTTGGGTATTTCATCGCCGATACGCTCACCACCTCCAGAAGGGCGCAGTGCCGCGGAGCCGCTAGCGGGGGCTGATACCGGTCGTCAACAGCCCGAAAGTGTCTCTGAAGCGCTCAATGAGGTGGCACAACAGGTCGACAAGCAAGTTTCGGAAGCCATGGAAAAGATGGATATTGTAGAGAGTGGAAGGGCCCACAGGGAGATGCAGAAGCCAAGGACGGAAAGCCAAATAACCGCGCACGATGCGCACGAGGCTGCAGTTGAGATGCAGGAAGCGCTGAAGGATCCTGAGGTCCGAAAGGCTGTGGAGCAAGATATGCCCAAAGCAATGGCCGAAGCGTTCGAAGATGTTATTGACGAGGTGGCGCAGGACAGAGGTCAGGACGACTGGGAAAGTACGGGGGGTGATGAAAGTGCCGACAAGGAGGATGAAGATCAGGCAATACACATCTTCAACTTCCCTATGAGGCCTTTCGTTACCATTAGCATCAAAAAGATGATTGAGCCGCCACCTCAGCTGCGCCAAGACGTCGTAATGGATATCGCCCGTTGTAAGAAAACGTTTGACCAAATCGACCGTACTCTGGCTACCGCTTCGAATACCTTCATTGTATATGCTATTCCTAAGGACGGTGGTTTCCGCGTCATCCGCCAGGACAGCGGTAAAGATACGCAGGTCTTCCGCTCATCGCATGACAGGATCTTTAGCTTGGCTATGTGCAATGCTCCCGTAGGAAGTTCGTCGTCGGTCAACTCGACGGTTGAGACCATACTTGCTACCGGTACGAGTGGTTCCGTTTACTGGACACCAATATCAAAAGCCGACAATGCTAGCTTCGAGAACGGGGAAAGCTTGGAAGGTTCCGGCCTCATTTTCCCGCCCGCGGCTGCGCAAGCTGACAATGGCTCGGGAGGGCAGTTGAAGACTAGAGCCAAGGCAAGCTCCCGTCATCCAGAGTTTTTCGCTATAGGCTGGGGCAAGTCGATCCACTTAGTGTGGCCGTACATGGCGCGTACTGCGCAGTACGCTAACGAGAAGACCCGCACCGTCGATACCACTAAGTACATGAAACAGCGTTCGCTGAAGATTGCGATTGGGAAAGCTGGCAAAGATTTTTGCTTTAGCGAGGATGACTCGGTTATAGCTTCAATCGACAAGGCTGGGAAGCTGAAGTTCTGGGACATTCGTGAACTGCTCGAGAGCTCCAGTGCCACTCCTGGCGAGATCAAGCCAGTAGAGGTAAAGCAACCGCTCATGACTTTCCTGACCGTGCCACCGGCGGAGAAAACGTCGTCAACTTCTGTCATGCTCTTGGACAAAGAGCGTCCAGTGGCTAAAGGTGTAGCGCTTCGCTATGTCATCGTTGGTATGAAACAGAATCACACGCTTCAGCTGTGGGACCTAGGACTCGGGAAGCCGGTTCAGGAACTGAACTTACCTCATGAGACGGAGGCGGACGGCATCTGCAGCATTGTATATCATGCTAGATCTGGGATTATTGCCGTAGGCCATCCTACACGCAACTCGATTTACTTCATACATCTATCCGCACCAAGATACAATCTGCCCAACATGACGCAGGCCAAGTACATCCAGCGACTAGCATTGAAAGATCCCACGCTTCCCAAGCCAGAGTCTACAGCCATCATGAGTGGTGTTCGAGAATATAGCTTTGGTGCCAAATCTCGACTTCTCAGTTTGGACATGCTTGCTACCCCTAATACCCCTCCCGACGGTTTTGAAGGGGACGAAGCTGTCGTCTTCGAGCTATATGTCATGCATACCAAGGGTGTAACGTGTTTGAACATCAGGCGACAAGATCTTGGCTGGAGCAGTGACAACAAAGTGTTGCACCCGGTTGATGCCGAAAAGGAAGGCGCCATCGTAGTTGACAACATCCGAGCCGTACCCGAGTTCACCGCCAGTGAGGAATCAACCAACAGCACTGGCTCGGCAGATGCAGCCGCAACATCCCAGAAAGCAGCAGCCCCTGCGCCCACCACGAGGCCTGTGAAGGAAACGCCGAAGAAGGACGTAACAGCTATGCCTCGCTCTCCGCGCCCGCAGAAGCCTGAGCCTGCTCCACAGTCCCCTTCTATGAAGCGCCCTCTTGACGCACCTCCTGCTTCCGCCAACGGAATGGACCAGCGTGGTGAGAATAGAAAGCCCAAAAGCGAATCGTCAACCGTGCCAAACCTAGGTCTTCCAGAGTCTTCAGCAAGCAGGGAGCCGTTGAAGACTCCTCTGTCGTATGCCTCCGCACTCCAAGGTCCCAAGTCACCAAGGCCACAATCTGCTGCGGTGTCTACCCTAGACGTCAAGGCAGACGCGCCGAAGCCCGACTCGAGACAGTCTGCAAGCGAAGTCGCTACCCTGGTACCAAGTATTGTCGCTGCGCTACAGGAAGTGCTCCAGCACGAGCTGCAGGCCATCTATCGTCGATTCGACGAAGACAAAAGAGTTCAAGAAGCCGCCGGCACTGCTCGTCAGGAAGCCGTACTGCGACTGGTATCAAGTACTCTATCCGAGAATGTCGAGAAGAGCCTTGTCCGTGTTGTAGGCTCGACTATACAGCAATCGGTTGTGCCTTCCATTTCCAATGTCACCGTCGCCGCCCTAGATCGGAAGCTCCCAGAAGTCCTCACCTCTCAGCTTCACTCCTTCATCCCGCGCGAACTCAAAGCGGCACTGCCAGCTGCAATAGGTAGGGCTTTGCAGGAGCCTGAACTTCTCCGCATCATCAGCGACTTGGTAGCCAGCAAAGTCGCCGCTCATGTCGAAACGGAGTTTGCGGCAATTCTGAGCAGTACAATCACTCCTGCCTTCAAGAATCTTGCGTTAGACGCAGCCAGTAAAATGTCCAAAGAGATCGAAGCTAGAGTCGCAGAGCAAATCCGTCATGCCGAGGTGCAGAGGGTTCACGACAGCCAGAAGATCGACCAGCTCACGGATCTTGTGCGTACTCTCACCGACACGGTTAGCACTATGGCGACTGCACAGGCAGATCTTCAAAAGGAGATAGCGGAATTGCGACGAGCAGAACCGGAAGAAGCTCCTCCGGCTTCTATTCGGTCGCCTACTACCACGGCTGTTGCAAGAAAATCAGCTGAAGAGGAGGAGTTGGAGGAGATAACGGCCTTGATGGCGGACGGGCTCTACGAAGAGGGTACTATCAGGGTATGGTTCCGTAAGGCTGCGCAATCGTACACACGGATAACTGACATGTTGCAGTGGCTACAATCACCTAATCAAGTATATCTATGGGAAAACCTTTTCGTTCGCTGCAACCCAGCCTACCTAAGGCCACTGCCACCACTCATTTCCCTTTCTGTTGCTGCAGCTATCACGGCGACATTTGACACGCATCTGCCGGAGCGATTGACTTGGTTGGAGAACGTATATGCCGGCCTACGCCTCGATGTATGTATTTACAATCTCAACCGCCTTACATCTTACCAGTTGCAACTGTAAGCTAACATTCTGACTCAACAGGAACCCGAGGTCATGGAAGTCGCCCCTCGCATTATGGACCTTCTCTCCCGCCGTCTCCAGGAAGCGTACATGACCATCGCAGATACAGATCCCACCAATCCGGAGTTGCGTAGAATAAGTGCGCTTGCCAGACAGGCGAGCACGCTGGCTCGGTGACACAATATCCCGCAAGATGTGTTTGGCATTGTGCGTTTCCCAGTAATGTCGAGGGTCGCCCAAGTTCCCCAGCGGTGATGTGGAATGACGAGTTTGCTCGAGGCTTAACGGGCGAACGAGATGATTGACTATCGGCTTTTGTGAGGTGAAGTTACCGTGACGAGCCGGTAGGGGATCCTGAAGAATTGGCTGTGTACGGCTGAAACGCTGGCGCGGAGATCTCCGGTCGTAAAGAGCATCAAGCTGGCGGCTGCCGGAGGTGGAATAAGGTCGGCTTATCACTACAAAGGCCGACGTTGCGCTACCTTCTCATCCTGTGTGTGATTTCTACTTGTTTGTGTAGTCATGAGGGTGGCCGGTGGTCAATGTCACTGAAGTCGCCGGCTGAGGCTTTCTTATATTTCATTTCGTTCGAACAAGGTCATTCGCCAAAGCAAGAACCAGGAAGGACGTGGTTTACGAATGCAGAATACGTGTTAAATATATGTATTCTAGTTCTGTCTGTACGCACAATGGCGTCTCTGTAATCGTCTAATGGTAAGTAATGTTTTCACTTTTGCGACGTCTATAGCCTTCAAGGTCAAAGTGCCCGTTAATGCTTGGTGACGGGTTTCTCTCGCTTGCGCAGAGATGCTGCCAATTTGTTCTCCGGAAGGCGAACCTACGACTGTAATGAAGTCGTTCGCTTCGCCAAGCACACAGATTTCCGTTTTTCCGGGGGTAGAAAACTTCCGCTCCTTAGCTGTTGCGTACGTCTGCCTGAAGAGTTTCTGGATAGAATGTCGACAACCAAAGGAGCCGTATAAGCGGTTTGTTGTAGGGATGGCCGGACACTCCTTCCAAACACGCCTCCTATACGGAGGTGCCCTAAGGCTTCCTTGCTCCTTTTGCGCCGTGAATTCCTATTGGCCGCGAATTCCAACCCGCTGTCATCCAAGATCCTTAGCATAACATCTATTGTCGTGTGTTCATATGTACTTGTACGGATTCATGATGCCTTTCTATCGCAAACGTCAGTAAAAAGAGCGGGCACACAGCAACAGTTGCAGCTCACTCACCGGATCAAACATCCCCTTAACCTGCCTCATCAGCCCAATCATAACCTCACTCCGACTATACCCCACAAACTTCCTCTTCGCCAGCCCCAGCCCATGCTCCGCACTAATACTCCCCTCCCTCCCCCTAACCCACTCATACACAAACGGCTCCAGCTCCCTCTCCACCTTCCTATCAAACCCCCTCGTAGCAACATTGAGATGCAGATTCGCATCCCCCATGTGCCCGTAGCCGACGACGTCGACGACTGGGTAGGCGTCCGTGTCGCCGATCAGGCCTGCGGCAGAGAGGCGGGCGCGCACGGCGTCGACGAGCTCGTACATGGACGCGATGGGGACGGACAGGTCGTATTTGTACACGCCGCCCCAGTGGCCGAGGCATTCGGGGACGCCTTCGCGGCAGTCCCAGAATTGGCGGAGCTGGGTCGTGTCTTGGGCTACGGTGCCGTCGGCGACGATGGATTCGCCCATTACGTGCTCTAAGAAAGCCTCTAGTTTCTGTGACTGCAGTTAGCGGCTGCTCGTTGGGGGAGGAACGAAGGGGGCAATGCATGGGTGGCGGTGGGGGGTGGTAAGTACTTCATTATCATGCTCCGCATTCGACCCACTCGTCTCCACGAGGCAGTAAAACGGATACTCGCCCTCCAGCGGCAGTCTCGTGCCCTTCGCCGCCCGCAGCAGCTTCTGGCTCCGCCCATCCATGAGTTCAAACGCGGACAGGATCTCAGACAGATACTTCTTCGCCTCGCGGTACGCCAGCTGCACCTTGTCGAAGCTCTCGAGCCCGAAATACGCCGCGTTCACCGCGGGCGAGCGCTGCGGGCAGAACATCGATACCGCTGTGATGATGCCGAGGGTTCCTTCGCCGCCGATGAACAGCTGCTTCAGGTCGTAGCCTGTGTTGTTTTTCCGCAGCTTGAAGAGGTCGTCCATGATCGTGCCGTCCGGCAGGACCGCCTCGATGCCCAGGACATTCCCGTGCAAGCTGCCGTAGCGGAGGAAGCGCAGCCCGCCGGCGTTGGCGGCGACGTTGCCGCCGATCTGCGCGGATCCCTTTGCGCCGAGGTCGAGCGGGTAGACGTGTTTCTTCTCCGCGAGGAAGTTATCCGCGACCTCCATGATGACACCCGCATCGGCGACCAGGATGCCGGAGACTTCGTCGAAGGAGCGGATTTTGTTCAAGCGGCCGAGGGCGATGACGATCTCGTCGAAGACGGGGACGGAGCCGCCGACTAGGCCTGAGTTGCCGCCTTGCGGCACCACGGCTAGGAGGTTGTCGTTGCAGTATTTGAGGATCTTGCTGACTTGTTCTGTTGAGTTGGGACGCAGGACTAGTTTGGTGTGGCCGCGGTATTTGCGCATCCAGTCGCTGTTGTAGGGCTCGATGTCTTCGGCGGAGGTTTCGTTTGATAAGCCATCGATGACGGCTGATCCTGGACCGAGGATGTCTTTGAAGTAGTTGACGTGTTCTTGAGTGATTTCGGAGAACTTGGGATCTCGTTTTATCTCTGGATAGCTTGGGTCGAACGGTCAGCATCAGGCTCATAATTGACATGCCAAGGAGAGGGATGTAGGCCAACCTTTCAGAAGTGTACTTTATGGTCTGGGCTGGCGCAGTGGCCCCTTTGACTCCTCCTTTTGCATCAGGTTGGTGCGGTTCTGTCGTGGCTGCTGTACTTCCTGTCCATCGTATTTGCGCACTGGGCCTTATGCGGGCTCTTGGTGGTCTTTTGAGACAATGCCTCAGTTCTCGTAGGGGTATTGCGTATCTTGATGCGCAGGCCATTCTTGGAAGGTCTAAGGAGAGCGCAGCAGCAATTCAGTTCATCAGTAGAATTGGACTGCGGGCACAGTTGGTTCGAGAGATCTTGCTTTGCGCCTCGGCAGCGGGGTTGCAGGCCGATTTACCCCAAACTTTAATCGAGGTTCTCTATCACTCTATATCAATGGCGATGGACGTAATAAGACTCAATATGCCACTGTATCGCCAAACCCGGCCAATTGAAGCGTGGATGAATGTTCTGATGCTAGTAAACAAGGCAGGCGGTCGCGGTAGATAAATACTTAGCGTCAACCCGTAGAAAACACAGCGGAAACCATATCCCGGAACACAAATTCTCTGTCCGAATGATAGAAAACCTCACGGCTCTAAGTATGCCGAGTTTCGGCTTCGAGAAAGTCAGCCTACCCTTGCAATGCCTAAACCCCCCCCTGCAATGGCAGCGCCTAGACTAGGTCCCCCACCGCCCTCCAACAACTTCCCCAGTTGCTCCACCGCGGTCTTCGTCCTCTCCCTAACGTCCAGATCCGAATCATTCAGCAACCTAGCCAACAAGCCTCCCTCTCCTGCCGCTGCACCCCCGTTCGTTCCCTGTCCAACAGCACCACCACTCGCAGCAGCAGCCACGGCCGCCGCAGCAACCGCAGCGCTGAAAGTCCTCCCACTCCCACTTCCACTCGCGCTTCCCCCTATTGCACCTCCCCTAACATCAACACCACTCCTCGTCCCCAAAGTACCACTTCTTCCTTCCCCCAGCCCTGGCGGCACAAAGCCCAAAGCCCTCAAGTCCTCCGCTCTCAGCCTCGCCGCCCCGTAATCACTCGCATCATCCATCCACGTCAGGTTGCTAATTACCCACACAGCCGCGACTCTGATCCTGCGATCCGGGGCCTCGAAGTGCGGGATCATTTCGCCGACTACGCCTTTCGGGAACTGAGGGGTCGAAAAGGAGAGGAGGAGGCGGCGGTGGCGAGGCGGACCGGCAGCGATGTGCACGAGGGTGAAGATTGTGCTGAGGATTATTTCCGGAGGTTGAATGAAGTCGGAGGGGCGGTAGTAGGAGGGCGAATTGGAGACTGTTAGGAGACGGTTGGGTTGCGATTGTGAGTCGGTTGTAGTGCCGAGCGGCGGAAAGCTGTAGTCTGATGGAGCCGGGGCGGAGTTCATCCACGGTCCAGTTGCTGAAACGGCGTTGGCGTTGGTCCATAAGCCGGACTTTGCTTTCAACTTGCTAGCTAGGATCTCGAATAGGCGATTAGATCCTATGACCGCGAAGAGGTGGTCGATCATTTCTGCTGAGCCGGTGCCCGTGATGAGGTTCCGGATATAGTCCAGTCCCTGTTGTTGGATATTAACTTCATCCACCATAGCTAGCGTCGATGCTGGAATGTCCTCTTTCTGCTTGAGCGTCTCCAAATGTGACCGCAGTTTTGGTGTCAGAATGGCATGGCGCGTCTTAGATGATAACGAAGCAATGTCTGTCACTACATCTTCGTCTTCCTGAACGGCTTCGTCTACAGAGGTCATAGGCTCATCGATAGCGTTAAGGAGGTCAACCCGTTCCCCAGCTGCATTGGGCGTGCCCATGCTGATAGGAGGTTGCAACTGATACACACCCGAGCCGGGTTCGCCGCTAATGATTTGCACAAGCCAACCTGTGCCTAGTTCGTCGAGACACTTGATTTTGATATCGTTCGTGGCGGATAGAACGAGATGTTTCAATGCCCATAACGATACTAATCGCAGGCGAGAGTTGGCTGAATGGGCATGGTCGCAAAGAGTTTCGAGGGCGCCAGCTTCTATGAGATCCTGAACAGACGTAGGTTAGTTGACATTCACTTTGTTAACATCTTATTTCGGAGATCAAGACTCATACCTTTCTCATGGGACTGAACTCCAGCAGCAGATTGCAGAGTACATCCGTAGCCGCTATCTTCACTGCAACATCCGAACTTGCAAGCAACGAAAATATTGGTTTGGCAATCCCGGCGTCGATGAGACTGGTCCTCAGTACGCTTACTGACCTAGATATTGCTCTTGCGCAGTTACATGCCGCAATGACAACCGACACTGGGTTCCCGTTCTTCGCACTAAGGAGCATTTCATTGTTCGACACGTTTCCTCTTGACATGATGTCAACGTTGTAAAGAGTCAGAGAGTCGACCACACAGTTTATGACACCATTCTCGATGATCGCTTTCCTGTAGGTGTCCTCCTTCTGTGCAACAGCAGCAAGGGCTTCCAGTGCCCCTTGCCGACATCTCAATGCGTGAAGGATCTTAGGATGCATTCCCGGCGGCCCGACCTTGCGAGGCTCAGGGATGTCTTTGACGCTGTTACCGTTTGCCACTGGTGCAGACGACCACATTGGCCTCGGGAGGTTCGAAATAGCATCGAAGGATTTCCTGAGCATTTGACACAGCTTCTTGATCACGCTGGCATCAACCGCACTAGCTTGAAGCGGGTGACTGTCCTTTATTAGGGCAGCCAAAATAGCGGGTGCATCTTCCCGCGTCCTCAGGACATCGTCCGGAACTGTCACAGCAGCCGACGAAGACCTTCCAGAAGTCTTAGCATCCGGAATCGCCTCGTCAATCATCTGCACCAGTAATGGCACCATAAGGAAGGCCAGTTGCCGGTCCCGCAGTTTTGACAGCAAGCTGGCTTGGTACACAAGGGTCAAAAGAGATGCAGAAGCCAGACGATTCGCACCTCTTTCAGTTCGTGCCATGTGCAACAGCCATGCACACATGGGACTCTCATTGTCATTAACAGCATCATTTGAGTTTAACAGCGCTGACGACACCTGGTCCACAGAAGAGTAAGGAAGCCTTGGAAAGTCCGAGTGTTGGTTGAACGCGCCGAGGGCCGGGAAAGCCCTGGACCAAGTAGTCTCCACCTTGGGCCGGGGGATCTGAATGCGAGGAAGTAAGTGTTGCACGGGGTTAAGGTATTGTTGATTCAAGAGGACCTGGGCAAAAGGCGAGGAATCTCGGGCATCCTCGACAATTATCGGGAACACTCCAAGGATTGCGGGCGAGTAGAGGAATCTGGCGGTCCTGTGGCTGGAGTGACGAATAATCGCACCGATTGCTTCGAGTAAATAGGATAAGTGTTCTTTAGGAGGCGGAGAAGGTAGATGATTCCTAATGGAGGGATCCGCGCTCGGAAGCATATACCCGAGCGAAACGATAAGAGAGGCCACTCTTGAAGACAGGAGATCTAGAACGCCCGCTTTTAGTAATGCCCTCTGATGGCTTTCCTCTTCGCAGGTTTTCGCGACGAGTCTCGCAACCAAGCGGATCTGCTCCTGTTGCTGAGATGACGAGGAAGGTTGCGTTAAGATCTCTACGAGGCTATCTATGTGTTGCGGAGAATATAGTAGGCTCGAAAGCGCTGCGGTGAGACTTAGGTAGCCGGAAGTGGTTGGTGCTTCCAGCCGCGCCGCATCGGTTATAGTGTTTAGAGTATTAAGTGTGGCAAGGACTAATCGGGGTGGATAGTTGCTAGGCGAAAGAGTATTCAGAAGATGACCGTGTGTAGAGCCGGCGAAAAGCGGGTATAGAAATGCGGGGCCTCCTGCGGTACAACGGTGATGTTAGCTGCAAGTGCATGCCATTCGCCGACAGGTGGAGTACTAGGGTACGAGATGGCCAGTAATTCGACGACAGCGAAAGATCTTGAAGTCTCAGCATGCTGTGACGTTAATGTCGTCACAAGCGTCCAAAGAAACGGTCCTTGCTGTCGCATGGCCTGCTCCCGATGCAGCCGTTCCAACGTTGGGCAGATTCCGGGCCTCTGTCGATTGTGGCATTCAATTGACGCAGCGGGCGTACACATACCCATTGCAAGACTCCCCACGACAAGTGTCGCCTGCAACCTCACCTCATCCTCTTTCGACCATTCTTCATCGTCGCGCTCTATCCCACTCCCTCCAGTCTCCTTCTGCGGAGTCCCAAAGCCATTGTCACCGTTATACCTTCCGGTCCAACTCTTTCTCTGCGACCCCTTCCCACTGTCCCTTCTCCTTATCCCATTCTCTAAGACCCTAGCTAACGGCTCGACAATCCCTTGTGTCACCAGCGTCTCTTTCTTCTGGTCATGCCCGATAATCTCATGCTTGATTTGCTTTAGGGCTGCAATCTGAATGTCTAGGTTTAAGGCTGGGTTTTGCAGATCGAGTAACGAGTAGGAATGGTGTGACATCGGCATGGTAATCCGGAGACTAAAAGTTGTGTTGTCGTAATAGTCGCATGCTTCATGTATCTAGGTTGTGGAGGTGTGGAGATACATGCTCTGAGCAATTCAAGCACCCAAGTAGCGGATCAATATCGCGGTTCTCGTTGCTGTCCGACGATGAGGATCTTCGAACTGTCTGGGGTACGAGCAATGTGCGTTGTTGGTGCTACAGTAGGAAGATACCGTGTGGACGACGTCCCTAGCCCTTCCCCGGATTTTCTGCAACGGAGAGGCCGCTTCTCCGCAACCGGCGACGCAGGTCACGTGGCGTCAAAACGCATAACCGCAAAGCAACCGATTTGTGAAACCATTAATCCATTGCGCACTAAAACTAAATGGGTGTAGAGGCCGATGACGAAGTGAAAGCAGTCTTTGGCAGAGTCCAACTGTTCAGACGGTCCATAGCTGCATCTGCTAAAGAGGCTCTCCAATGGTGAGCCAGCAAGGAAAGGCTCTGCCCATAGAACGCCGCGACGAGATGGCCTTCACCTAAAGGTACAATACCTCACAACATGGGGACTATACTTCCAGCACTGCTAATATAGCACTGCCCTTAAATCCTCCGGCTGCTCTGCGACTTCTGTTACCTTGTCTTGATGTTTTTGGTCTTCGTAGTCACAATGCTGCCGTAGTTGTGAGGTTCTTGCTTAGGACAGATGATGAATAATAAGCAAACTAAGGCTCGAGCAAGAACAACGGCGTCTATGGTAGAGCTGTACAACCAAGGAATCGGGCCATTGTATGCGCGTACATCGTGAATAATGTTGTCAATTTAAGTGACGAAACTAACACAGACTCGTCCGTTTTACTCGAGCCCATCCTCCTTCTTCAGGTGTTATTCTCGTGCGGACTGATACGCAGCTTTCACAGTCCACGTTTTCCTTTAAAGAAACCGCAGAAAAGGGAATGTAGCTAGCCGCTCGAGTATTGGCCCTCTGGGAGCCCCCTGTCTGCATAAGTACCATTATCCCGGACCCATATAGTGATGCCACCATAGCGATGTCGTAGAGCGACGCCCTTGATGTAGGTACTTCTTTGGCATCCTGCCGGTCCCCACCCGCTATACCCAGCGCTAATGGCATATCCAACCTGAGGCTTCCCGAAGAACTCCAGCGCAAGAGCTTCTGGCTCGGTACGCCAAGTCCGACTAAGACTGTTTTGCATCTGACCGTGGACTAGTCTATAATCTGAAGAAACCTAGGTTGCAAGCGATCAACAGCGATGCGGAATCGAGGGAGACAGGAGAAAAGGGTATCATAGAGTGCTCCCTCATGTTGGCATATTCCATATGCACGGCGTCTGGCGCTCACTTCTAACTTTCCAAAGCTAGTACTCTCTTTTTCTTGCAGCACACGTAACGGCTTGATAGATGGTAATCATTATTTGTCAGCCCCAGGCGGAGGGACAGAGAGCCGTTCATCTTCCAACGTGTATCCGTCGCCCCTATCCACCAAGCTCCGATAGTAATCCACGAGGACTTCTGGCTTCGGCACAATCCGCCAGTCCACCTTTCTCAACAGCTCCAATTCGAGTATGGCCAGTTCCTTAACACTTACTCCCCCAACCCTCGCATATGTGTTATTCGTCCAGAAGCTATCACTCAAGCCCTTGGAGGCTACAGTAGCAGCGGCGATCAGAAATCGGTGAACGGTTAGGGAGGAGATGGTGAACGCCGGGTAGAAAGCGCAGAGGCGGTCAATGTAGTAGACCATTGCGAGGAGGATAGGCGGCGAAAGGGTGGCATGAGTAGTTAGGCGCTGGAGGTAATCGCGTACGGAGATGCCGGGTGGTGCCCTGCAGGATAGGACAAGTCAGCAGCGATTAACTCAAGATCGTAACATGAACGTAAAAGGAAAGGGGGTCCTACCGCGAATGAAATCTCGTCAGTTGCCCATCCTTCAACGGGATCTCGTCGTTGAAATGTACGAGCTCCATAAGCATATCTGAAATCAGTGCAACGAGATCCTTGACGTCACATGTTTCGTATGCAATCGGCATCACCTTCATGGCCGGATCATGCTGCCTTGCCCGCTTGTTCTGTGTGGAAGTTTGCGTTGAGGTGGAGAACGCGGTACCAGAGGGTGTCGCTCGGGAGAAGGTACCGGTAGAAGAGTCGTGCTGAGGAGGTTTTGGAGTGATGCGCGGATCTGGCTCTGGAGGCCCAGCATGTTGGACGGAGGAAGGCGAGTGTAAGGTGTCCCTTCTCTTTCCTGCCGGTTGGGCTAGCGATGATTGCGCAGCCACATGTGGTGCTTGCCTTAAGTGTACGCTTGTTGGCGGTAGACCTGGTGGGGAGTACTGGGTGCCAGCATCGCTGGTTTTGTGTTCTAGCTGTGACTGTGGCGGTACCGTGTCTGCGGCGTCCGGTTTCGGGGAGGGCGGAGTAAGTGGTCTATGACCTGGTGCCGTGGACGATCTATGATACTGCCAAGAAGAGTTCGAGGGTGTACTGATGATGGGAAGGACATGCTGACGAACGTGGAAACTGGCATTATGCGCAGAAGAAGTTCCATGTGCTGCGCCATACGGTGATGAAGCTAACATTCTCGGATTGGAGCGAAGCCGTCATTTGCATGCTTCAAAGTCTGCAATGTCCGATTACCGTCTCGAACCATTCTTTCTCTCCCAGAGAGAAAAAAAGCGGTGAAAGAAGGGTATCACGATAAAATGCAAACGCAAAACGAGCGGCTCGTAAAAGGCGAGTTTGGCCTTGTACAACAGGAAAATGCAGCAGAAATGGAGAAGAAATGCAAAACGGTCTGCTGAAGCGATGACGATGGGCCGTGAACCAATATCGAGAAGCTGAATGAGCCCGTGATAGTGATTCGGATGTCAGATTGGCTGTCCACGCTTGCAAGGTTCACGGGTTGATGTCGGCGGCTGGTGGAATCCTCTTCCAAACCTAACCTATCTTGACCTTAGTATATGATAGGGCTGAGCTCCGAACTCCTAACGCTGGAGATGAAATACAAGTATACTACCTTACTATGATCCACAATAATGCCATATTTATTTCTGTCAATAGATAGATATAAATAATAATAATTAAAGACTTCTAAATACAAGCCATGTGACTACCTAGGTAAGGATGGCCGGCTCAATTAATGTTAGAAAATCTATTTATATGACCAGATCATAGCCCTTTGATTTTGATGCTACTGGGTATATAGGGGAATCTGCTCTCATGTCTCTTTGACAGTAAATAGCCATCCACAAGCAATATGCCTTGCCAGTCCGACTTGACGCCAGTCGCTATGCAAATCATGTGAACCACCAGCCAGAATGCGCCTGCATCATGGGGGTCGTCCTATAAAGTCTCTCATCAAAGCGACCATCTCGTCCATTCTGGCAAGCTGAACCAGCAGTTTCTCCTCCGTTTCTCTCCACTGGCTCAGCGCCCCTTTCTCCATTACACTGAGGTATCGATCTTCATGACCAACCACGTCAGTACGCTCGGCTTTCTCTATGACAGATCTAATTTTCTCCCTCTCGACCCTAGCCCGCTGCAACAGTCGCGACATTGCTTTGTAAGTGTCGTTCAGCACAAGCATCCTGCATCTTTCTAGGTCCCAGAACCAGAAGTACATCGTCCGGCTTGGCTGTCTCTGATTATCTTTCGGCACTTCCTGTGTCTCGACAAATCCAGCCTCTTGCATCGCGCTGAGGGTAACCCTGATGTCTTTCGGTCGCATGAGACCGATTTTGGCCACTTGCTTCTCGTCAAGCTTGCCCTTGGCGGCAAGGATGCGTACAATGCGTACGGGAAGCGAGCCGCCGAAGCGGGCTGACACAACCGACTCAAGGGTTGTCTGAATGAGTGCGGTCGTCAAAGTGCGGAAGTCAACGCGCCATTCACCGCGGCCGCGACTCCCAACCCAGAGTACAAAGCGGTGTGGCGAGTCAGCAAGAACCCGTAGATGATGTTCGACTCGAGAAAGCTGTCCTCTCCTATCGCTACCTGGGGCATCGATTGTGTCGCCATTAAGTTCTTTCCGCTCGACACTGGACGGATCATCCCGGTCATCCTCCAGGCTTCCATTCAAGTTCATGCCTTCGTTATGGGGACTCGCTTCATATGGGTTGGCCGAAACCTCCAAATCTACATTTAGAAGTTTCGATGCCTCGAGGGTCGTCACTTTAGGTGAGGCTCCCAGCTCTGATTCTTGATCTGGAAAGTTCGAAAATTCATCATAGCAGCGAGGGAGCTTGTCTTCTAGCCGGAGTAGCAATGCCGCGTAAACATTGGATGTGGTTCTGCCAACGCATCGAGCAGCAAAGTCGACGAGCTGTTGATTCCGAAGGGCTACGTTACACTTGTCGTAACTGACTCGTACGACCATGTTGTCCTGCCTTAAGTCAGGCTAATTGCCAGAACTGCTGGATGCCTTACTGAGATAAAACGAACATTTAGCACTACTTCTTCCATATCATCCGAATCCTCAAGCAGCGCAGCTGTGCCGTTAATTCTACGCCTTTTACGTACTTTCTCTTGCCAACTGTCTTGCGTCTCTGCGATTCCAATTGATGACCTCTCATCGGAATCACCTTCATCCCTCCATTTGCGCTTTCTCTCCAGTGCTGCGATGCGCACCTCCTCCTTGGCCTTCGTACCTTTGAGGCCATTCGGGAATCGTTCACGCACGATCTGCTGCTGAACTTCACTGTCGATGTCCTCCGCCGGACGAAAGTGTGTTCTATGCACTTGGACGATGTACCCAGCATCAAGAAGCTGCTGAAGGGTAAAGTATAGTTGACCTAACGTAGCAACGTGACCGTGAGCGGTACTCGCGTTGTCTTGTTTTCCAATGCCATTAGGTAGGCCGTCGCCATTCAGGTGCTCCTCTCCAGTTTTTATTGCCCCTCTTTTCTGTGATGTGACTTTGTAGGCATCCGCTAAATCTCCAATTTTGGCGTGTCCTAGAAGCAACAAGTTGGAGATAATACCACCAGCAGCTGCGCCAAATCTATCTTCCACAAGCTTTATTATCTTCCCACTTCGGGCCAGTGCATATGCATTTTGAAAATCGGCTTCGTAGTATGTGTCTTCGCCGTTCGGGGTATAGTGGAGAGCAAGGTGTTGCTGGATGAGGACAACAAGACCATGCTTGAGGTGACGTCTGGCAAGGTGGGTGTGGACATGGAGTTGGTTGAGGGTAAGACGTCCGAAGCGGGCGAGAGTCGAAAAGACTAGCTGGTACTGTTAGCTGCGCTCCATTCCACAATGCGGGACCAGATGGCGGGGTATGTCAAATCATGCAGCACTTGATCTGAGACTAGCAGAAGTTCTGCAAGAGGAATTGACGGACGGTGATGGAGAGATCGCCTACAGAGGATAAGTCGCCGTAGAAATCATTGACAAGCAGTGTACAAAGCTCCGTGAGGTTCTATGCCCTATCAGCCTCGTCCCACCATGATCAGCAAAGCGCATCGTTGCAGACTGTGCGCTGAAGATGATGTACCTTGGACATATTATATTCTAGAGAGTACGGATGACTACTCTAGAATACGGCCGATGCTACCGCTGTAAATTCATGGGCGACATTCGTACAAAGTGCAGGTAGTGGGTAGGTATTCGTGGTATTTAAGCAGCGGACGAGCATTTTACTCATACAAGGCTGCGCTCTGTCCCGAAGCTGTGCAGTTCCAGCGACCAATCAGAGAGCTGCTTGACAGGAACTACGATTGTTAACCTGACCTTAATCGTGAATAGACATTCATCTCCAATTCAACAATTGCTGGTCAATAATACTTTCAATTAGAGATCATTCCCTCGCCCGACGATGATCTCGCGCTCGTCTTTCGGGCAGAGCGCAGCGCGAGCTCTTCGGCGGCAATGTTGCGCAAAGCCTACCAACCGAAGAGGCCTCGCTGAGCCAGCTTCAGGATCGTTCCAGTATAAGACTGGGGATGCCTCGGGGGTGAAGTTCGCCAGCAGAGACTTAGCTGGAGCTACGACTACACTTGCCCTAGTCTCGAAAGCGGGCACAAGATTCCAGTTTCTACCGGGGCTCGCAGAAGGACTGGAGAAGTACGCGTTCAAGGTGTGTAGCTCTGTCGCTATCAGCAGGACCAACTGCTGCGAACTCAATGCTAATTGGCATTGTGGCCATCAGAATACCGACCGACGGTCGGCGTTACGCATTCAGCGCGAAACCGAACTTCTTGGCGGCGAACTGGAAAGTTACCATACTCGTGAGAACCTGGTTGTTGGAGCGAAATTTCTACGGGATGATCTACCTTACTTTGTCGAATTACTCGCCGAGGTTGCCACTCGGACGAAATACCAGCGTATGCCCTGAAAACTATAAGCAAGGAACCTGGGGGATAACGCTGACGACTTTTTACAGCTCACGAGTATCATGAAGAGGTGGAGGTACAGATACAAATGGCACGAAAGACGCTTCTGTCCAGTACAAAGGAAATGGCGATTAACTCAGCACATGGTCTAGCGTTCCACAGGGGTCTTGGCGAGCCGCTTGAACCAACATCCTCAGTACCAATGAAGAAATACCTCAGCGCGGACTACATCCACGGTTACGCAACCGCAGCATATGCGAAGCCCAATTTCGCCGTAGTGGCCAACGGAGCTGATCACGGAGAACTAACAAAGTGGGTTGGGGAGTTCTTCTCTGAAGCCTCAAGCAAACCAGCCCAAGGTGTACCGGATCTGACAAGCCCTGAAACGAAATACTACGGCGGAGAAGAACGGATTGCGCACGACGCAGGCAACACAATGGTCCTCGCATTTCCCGGGTCAAGTTCGTATACAGGAGGATCCTACAAGCCTGAGATTGCCGTGCTTGCAGAGATGCTCGGCGGTCGATCGAGCATCAAGTGGACGGCTGGTTTCTCGCTTCTTGGACAGGCAGGAGCACCTTTCTCAGGTGTAAGCATCAAGACGAAGAGCGCTATTTACTCAGACGCTGGGCTTCTCTACGTCACGCTAAACGGCTCGGCACGGGTGGTACGAGATGCGGCCCGAGCTGCTGTCGATGCAATAAAGAAGATTGCGGGTGGTGACATTAAGAGTGAAGACATTAAGAAAGCAAGAGCGCTGGCGAAGTTCAAGGAACTTGAATTTGGCCAGGATATCCGAGCTGGTTTGGAGCTTACCGGTAACGGATTGGTTACTGGGAGCAAGGCATATCAATTGGACGAGACTGCTAAGCTCATTGATGGAGTGAGTGAGGAGGCGGTGAAGAAGGTTAGTCGAGCACGCACGCTCATCTACAATGGTAGAAGTTGCTAATGTCTCGGTCTTTAGGCTGCCAAATCGTTGCTTGACTACAAAGCAAGTGTCTCGACCGTGGGCGACCTGTATGTGCTACCGTATGCGGAGGAAATCGGTTTGAAAGTGTAGATATTATAGATGACTCGAGCGTTTGATATTTGTACCATAAGAGTACTCTGGAAGGCCTCGTGTGCCTTCGAGAGCACGAAGAACGTGTAAGCTCAGCACTCAGACTGAAAACCACGGAAGTCCAGGCTGCCGCCCAGGCAAACTGGTCAGTTTGATACAGTGTTTCATTCAGTCTGAGTCAAATACCAAGTAGGGGTACTGTATGTCCTGGTGCTAATGCTAAGATTAGTCACGTGATCTAAACCCGCCCTGGAGAGTTTGGGGACCTCCAGCTTGCGACCGAGCTGCTGTGAAGCCAAACCTCAAAGCTGCCGCATATCCCAGCACCTCTGCACACAAAGGCCTGCCAGAATGGCTTTCGCATGGAAAGCAGCAGGCATTACGTACGGTTTGCAACTCAATGGACTGTTCAACGTCTCACAGCGTCCAGATACAATCGCTACCTCGCAGTCGCAGCCCGGGTTGTTCGCCGGTCCCTAAAGGAGGAGAAGAGGTTACAAGCAGAGCGAAGGGGAGACATGGACCTAAGGTTCGCTAAATGGGAGGTAAGTCGAGAGCAATGGATATCACATGGCTTCGCTTCGAAGGCACAATGGCAGAGACATTGGGTGACTTGATGGGCTGACGGAGGTTTTGGAGCAGAACGGGCGACAAGGAGAGAACAAAAGTTTGGCGAGTGCGAATGAGGCTGCTATGGCGGAACATGCTAGTCAGAGTTAATTGTAGGAGGATGTCTGAGAGGGGTTGGTTGGAGGGCAATGGGTTAAGGGAGAGCTGGATGGCTGTGGTGTGAATTTGTACTATGACATGCTCCGCGCAACCATCACAACAGCGCGGCCACATTAGTTTCTCGCTCATGCAACCTTGTTCATAAATTGTGTACATGTATCAATTATGCCAACGCTATTGAGAAATGACTTCAACCGATGAAGGTGACTTGTCCCGAGGTAACTGAGTTGCTCTAGGAAACTAAGATGTCCCAGCACTGATGAACCATGACAGACGTGTCCAACCTGAGCATTGGCAACAACTACCCTGAGAATTCACTGTCCCAGATAGCGCATGAGATTCCGAAAAGACCCAGATATGTGTCAAATATTAAGGCAAGAGAGATCACTGAAGAGTTCACCCAGGCCTCAGCGGGTTCGTAACTCATTTGATCTGCAAGTTTTTGTTCCATCGAGAGTTATCTCCACAAATGTGTACACAAAAGTCTATTTAGAAAAAGCATACACTATTTCGCTTACAGCTATCCAGCACCGCTGGGCAAGGCAATAGCGACAGGAGTACTAGCGTTCAACTTGTCAATACTTTCCGCATTAAGGAGGACTGACCAGCTTCTTAGCCCTCCACACTGGACAGCTCGTCAAAGATGAGTTCTTTACTCTGTTCGAGTCCGTCGGGGCCCTCGAGGTTAGCTTACCCTAACACATCGGTTGTACTGGCTTGCTATATTCTAACACTCTGTACAGATTATGGATCCAAAAATGGACAACGGGTACTTAGCGCCAGGAGAAACGCTTGAAGATGACTATGATGTCCTCCGACTGCTCTCGCCTGAAGAAGTCATTGGTGTCATGGATCAGCTCCTCTGCTACGAAGTATCACTCCTTACGAAGCCTGCCTAATGCATAATGAGTGTCACTGACATGGACGATAGATGGCATGGCATGATGGCTACCCCCTCTCGCAGACTCTTTTCACATCAGTGTACATCGACAGATTGCTCTGGCCCGAACCTAAGAACTTGGCTGAAGCCCAGTTCTTCCAACGATCACTAGCAGATGACAGGAAAAGTGATCCGCTGGTCCACGTTGTTTTGAGAGCTTATTGCATTGGCCTGGTCAAAACCTGCGATAGCGTACTGAAGAGGATCCTCTCGGAACATTTCTACGAAGAAGAAGACTTTGCAACGCATACCTACAATCGCAATATGCTAACTGGTAGCTCGGATGAGGAGGTCGGACAAATACTGAGAAAGGCTATGGAGTGGTTGAGTTCAGAGACCAGTGTTGACCAGGTATGTGAACATCGTAGCCGTGAGCCGTCCGCAAAGCATAGCGAAACTGAAAGTTCTATGCATTGATAACCCACATTGAAGAGACATGTTAACCCAATCTTGTAGCACTTATCACCTAAACTCCGTGAAGCTATTTCCACACGTCTGTCAGTTCGGGAAATGCTCGTCCGCGCTACCTCAGTGGAGAATACTCTCTCCTTCCTCCCAGGCCTCTGGGAAACCTTGCCGCCATCCATTACCAAGATACAGCAAACGCATTACCTTGGTAAACCAGTGCTAGATGCCTTCAGTGCCAAGATCCAGCGTCGGTTAGCTAGTACTGCTCCTCCGAGGCCTATTGTCAATCTTGAATGGGATGACGCTCTCGCTAAGTTCAAGGGGTTGTGCGAAGACGCTCACGCGGCGACAAGGATTATGTTGTCGAAAGCGCCGATAAGTTCAAACAGTATCCTTGTATGTTGCTGTTTCCTCAATTTGCAGGGTGTCAACGAGCGACTCGTCGGTAATACCAATTTCTTCCAAACGAAGGCACCGGACTTGACGGTCTGCGAATTTGCTATATTGCTTGTCTTCTTTTTGTTCCCCGCTATGGTTTTGCTCATCTGAAATACGCTACGCAGCCTCAAGCGCGTCTCTATCTATACGACACTAACTGGGCCTAGGCGTTCATATGGACATTCAGCTCTCGTAAACCTCAGCCTACAACATATCCACGAGCTCTGCTACAATCAATCGTCTTCAACAAGGAAGGCATTGCTGGCAAGATTTCAGCTCAAGAGCTGCTGCTGCAGGAGCTAGAATTGCTGGTCCTTCCGGCCGATATCCTAACAGATCGGAGCAACTTTTTAGTCGAAATCCCCACTAGTCCTCGCCACCAGATCGGTCAAAAGATGCAGGAGTTTTTGAATCGAGCAATACCGGTTAGTGCGCTAGAGAAATGAATAACGTAATCTGTCGCTGTCTAATGTACCTCAGTCATACCTTGATGTTCTCCGTTCGCTCTGCCAGAACAAGTGTAGAATGCGGCGTACACTTTGCCATGTCATGCTCGACTTTGAGAATCTGCAGCTAGATGTAAGTGTTGCGTGAGGGGATGTTAAGGCGATGACACTAAGGATGTATAGGCGGAAAACTTCGATATTGACCTGCAAGCATACACAAAGGAACAGCCAATTCGGGATCCGAATATCGCCGCAGAACCCCTCTACTCTTTCCCGTTGTCATCGTGGGCATATCATCATAAGCTGCGGCAAATGGAATGGGTTATCCAGCTGGGTTTTGAGCACGACATTTACAGGCCAGACGAGCTGGCTGGCATGTATTGGTAGGTACTACGAGTCTGGGACGCAAGCAGCACTCCATTGATCTTGTCGTTAGGTATCTTCTTCAAGTTTGCCATACACGAATCGAGCACCTGGAGCGAATCCGCGGCTTTGTTGCCCGCAAATATGCTCGACTGTCAAAGACGCAATCAAAGTCCAAACCTGCGGTCCAACGCAGTTTGGCATACAACGCGTTCCTTATGCTCGAGGCCAATGCTATACAGAGTTTCGCCTATGCACTTACTTGCGTATGTCAATTTTGGCTGTGTACCCTCACGTTTATTCAATTATCCTTTGATCTTAGCAAGCACCAGTCTTGACTGCACTTGGGTCACAACTGATGCGGCAGATTGTCTCACAGTTTTACACATCTCTCCACAAAGTCCTCCTGCTCCCGAAACTGGCACCGCCTTACGGCTCGCCAGCGCTGCGATACGAACTCCGGATGAAACCCTTTCTGCCCATTAGTTTGCCGGGTATACTACCGTACCCAGAGTTTCAGCGCGAGGTGGAGCAGCCGGGCAAGACCGCGGCAGAGCTGTTGGAGATCGGAGAAGAGAGCGTAAAAGTGGCCAGGAAGGATCTGGGCGGGGTGAAGAAGGCCGCGGCGGAGGGGGACCCAGTAGGCTGGGTGAGGAGCTTTACTACTTCTATCTTTCGCGGCGACCCTCGCATGGTGGAATGGAGCTGACTTGTTTGCGACTCTAGGATATCGATGCTACGTTGAGGGCGTGTATTACCGCTGGTGTTGCGATTGCTAGTCTCCGCAAGGTGCTGGAGAAGTATGGCGAGATAGACGTCGCAAAAC
This sequence comes from Lichenothelia convexa, assembly GCA_021030975.1. Classification (NCBI taxonomy): domain Eukaryota; kingdom Fungi; phylum Ascomycota; class Dothideomycetes; order Lichenotheliales; family Lichenotheliaceae; genus Lichenothelia; species Lichenothelia convexa. Next base: position 73,272 of record JAGFMK010000040.1, on the reverse strand, counting down.
ATGCGCAATTAGAGATTCCGGAGCCGGGGAAGAGATATTATGATTGGTGGGTTGTGCCTAAGATAACCGTTAAGTAAAATAATTGTAAAGAATTGTTATGTGTTACATGGTCCATCGAGACTCCCCGTCCATATGCGCAGCAGAAAACCAGAAATGCACAGAGCAGTAACCGTTGAGCTTTTTAACCGCTGATAAACAAATCCAAATATTCCCTCAGTTCGGATATCAAACGCCGCACAAGAGCCATGCACCGCCAAAGTTCATCCATGCGCTCTTTTTCAAGGTAACCTATCATCCAAATTTCTACTTCATGAAGGCGGAAAGTTTTTTGCATTAAACTCGTCGATGGTTCTCCTCGCCACCTTCACAATCTCCACACAACCAGGCGAGTCTGAGTGGCAGCACAGGCTCACTTCATGGTCGCCGACGGGTAGGTCTATCTCTTCGCCAGAGACGGCTTTCACGCGGCCGTTGTTGACTTGCGAGGATATGTGGCGCTTGGATTCTTCGGGGGCCCATGGTCTGTGGGTGTTAGTGTTATGGAAGAGCTAAGGGGGAGGAGAGGTTCGGAAATGATGCAAAGGGAAAGAAATCAAAAGGTGAAGCGATCGAGGTGTCACACGAGATGTAGCAATTTGGGAAGATTTGAATAGATAAGACGTACTTCTTTTTCCGGTCGATTACCAACGTCCCATCAGCGTTGTATTTGACATCACCGTAGAGCTCGGCGACGAAAGGGAGGTTCATCTCCTTGGCCACAGTCTCATGCAGCGTTCCTGCTAGACCGAAGACTGGTATTCCAGGTGGGACACCGCGGTATACGGCTTCGCATACCTCGCGTTCTCTTTGCCAACTCCGGTCAGCAATTGCTGCGATCTAGCTACATCTTACAACGCGAAGATCGTCACCAGAAGCAAGCGTTGCACATTTTCCCTCAAGAACCCTTCTTTCAGCCTTCGCAAATCTCTCCGTGCATCCAAGAGGACTCCGTGGGTACATATCGAGCGTAGAAGAATGACGACGTACTTATACATCATCCCGTAAAGCACACCATGCGGCTTGACATGATGCAGCTGCATCCCTTCGGCATCGAGAAAGGCCTTCAGAGCACCGACTTGGTACCGGACCATGGCGGTGAGTTCGTCGGGGTCGAACTTGATGTAGCGCCGGCCGAAGCCTTGGATGTCCGGCAGGCCCGGGTGGGCGCCGACGAGGATGTTGTGCTCTGGATGGTGGTAAGACAGAGGTTAGAAGGTGGTATAATGGGCGTGGTTGTGGGGAATCCATTAGGCTGGGAAGGTTAAGACTCTGACAGGAGGTTGTGGGGTTTGAGACGAGGAAGGGCAGCGTCCTTCGAATGGTGCAATATGTAAAGATGCGGTGCTGGTCAGTACGTGCACATGCAGTATATGCTAAAGATTCAAGAGTGCTTGTGTGCCAAGGGAGATAAGAGATTCAGTAGTCACCTTTACATGCTTTCACGGTATTCGCCATGATGAGGGGATCTCCAGCGTGGAAGCCGCATGCTACGTTCGCATGGTCGATGAGAGGAATGAGCTCGCTGTCCGGACCGCAGGCGTAGTTTCCGTAAGCTTCGCCGAGGTCGACGTTGATTTTAATGGGGTGCTTGATGGGCGGCATGGTATTGACTGTTGTTGATGTATACTCGCTGAGGAGGCTTCTAGGATCAGCTGTTTTAAGTAGAACTCCGCGATAAAGCTAATAGGTCTCCGCCAGACTAAAGGCAATAGAATACACTGGAAGCACCGTCACAAAGGATGATAAGCAGGGTAAAACAACTATACGGCGAAGTCTGGCATTTCAAGAAGGATCTTATCCGCGGTACTGGATGGCTTGGAGAGCGGGGTCGTTGTCAAAACATGACACAGTACAAATCCACCATCCCCTTTATCATTGCCTTCTGCTACCTGTCTGTGATGAATACAGTCGTCCAAATGCGTTTATCGTCATAATCAACCATGGAAAATCTAAAAACGCTCCTCATCGCCAACAGAGGCGAGATTGCTGTCAGTAGAAGCCTTCTTGCCCTTGAGATCATACCCCGCAATACCCCACCATATCTGTCCCCCCGTAAGAGACAGCACAAGAGTACTCCGAATTGGTGGGAGTTGTTATACCATAGCTTGAGGAAAATCAGAACGTTGCGTCCCTCGTTGCACGATAATTGTTGAAGTCTCGGAAGTTGTTGCTGTTAGAGATTTGATTTGACAACCTACCCTGACCTCACTCTTTAGCTTTCTATCCATGTCAACAACCAACCCATGACTTACAGTCTTCATTAGGTTCGCATAGCACGCACCGCCGCAGCCCACAACATCCGGACTATCTCCCTCTACACCGCCCCGGACGCCACCTCCCTCCACGTCCGCGCTACCACAACCGCCGTTCTCCTCCCCGGGCCCGCCACATCCGCCTACACAGACGCCGACGCCATCTTACGCATCGCCGAGGAGCAGCACGCTGACGCGATAATTCCCGGCTACGGCTTCCTCTCCGAGAACGCAGACTTCGCGCGTAAAGTCCAGGAAGCAGGGTTAGCTTGGTGCGGACCTCGCGCCCAGGTTATCGAGCAGTTTGGCGTGAAGCATGTCGCGAGGGGTTTAGCCGACGAAGCGGGCGTGCCGATTGTACCTGGCTCGAAGGGGTTGCTCGAGAGCGATGAGGAAGCCGTGCAATGGAGTGAGAAGCTGGGATGGCCGATTATGCTGAAGGCGACGGGTGGAGGGGGCGGGATGGGCTTGGTTGTTTGTAAGGACGCAGAGGAGGTGAAGGAGGGGTTTAAAATGGTGAAGAGTCGAAGTAAGACTCTGTTCGGTGATGACGGAGTTTTCGTAGAGAAGTACTTTGAGCAAGGCCGCCATGTTGAAGTGCAAATCTTCGGGAATGGGAAAGGAGGGAAGGGAAGTGTGGTCGGGTTTGGCGAACGAGAGTGCAGCGTGCAGAGACGGCATCAGAAGGTTATTGAGGAGTGCCCCAGTCCATTCGTTGCTGCTAGGAACGATGATGGGATGCTAAGGCGAGATTTGGTTGGTGCAGCGGTGAGGTTAGGGGAGAGCGTCTCTTACGGCAGCGCCGGCACGGTGGAGTTCCTGGTCGATGATGCCACAGGCGACTTCTTCTTCCTGGAAATGAACACAAGGCTTCAGGTTGAGCACGGAATAACGGAGCTATGTTATGGAGTTGACCTGGTGGAGCTTATGCTGAGGCAGGCGGATGCTGAACTTGGGGCTGACAAAGGTCTGAGTGCTGAGTTTATGAAAAGCCTCCAGCGAGACGGGCCAAAAGGAGCGGCCATCGAGGCAAGAGTGTATGCAGAGAATCCAATCAAGGATTATGCCCCAAGTCCGGGATTATTGCAGAAAGTTGCGTGGAAAGAGATGCCGGAAAGTCGAATTGACACATGGGTATTTACGGGCTCGACTATCTCACCGAATTATGGTAAGCTTCGCCCTCGAAACCTGTGGGACCGCAGGCTTACGAGACTTGCAGACCCCTTAATCGCGAAAGTGATGTATCATGCTCCCTCGCGCGAAGAGACCATCAAAGGCATTCATGATCTTCTCACTGGCTCTCAGATCTGCGGTCCACCTACAAACCTGGAATTTCTCGCAGCTATTATGGAAGATGCCGATTTCAAAGCGGGGAAGACTTTGACAAGCTTTCTGAAAACGTTCAAATATGAGCCTTTCGCCATCGACGTGATACAAGGAGGAGCATACACACTTGTGCAGGACCTCGGGCGCCCGTCGGTTGGCAAAGGAATTCCGCATTCTGGCGCAATGGATCCCATAGCCTTCCAAATTGGAAACATGCTTGTCGGAAACTCGCGAGGCAAAGAAGGCCTTGAGATCACCTTAGCCGGTCCAGAACTGCGATTCATCGGTCCAGCATTGATTGCTTTATGTGGAGCTCCCATGGAGGCGGACCTCGATGGAGAAACCTTTCCAATGTGGACCCGGCGCTATGTCAAAGCAGGCCAGAAGCTAAAGATCGGCCGGACTACAGGAGGTGGATGTCGATCGTATCTTGCCGTCTATGGGGGATTTCCTTCGGTTGCAGAATATTTTGGCTCCAAATCAACCTCACCACTGGTTGCAATTGGTGGTTACCAAGGCAGAGCTTTGGCTTCTGGCGACCTCCTGGTAACAACCAAAGAAAGTCCGGAGGACCTGAAGAACGAAGTCAGTTTGCCAGACCGCTTGATCCTGAAGTATACAAACGAATGGGAAATCATGGCTATGGTTGGTCCGCACGAGGAGGGTTACTTGCTGCCGGAGGATGTAGACATGTTGTACGGCACCAAATGGAAAGTCTCTCATAATGCTAGTAGAAGTGGCATTCGATTGATAGGGGCTGTCCCTAAGTGGGCAAGGACAGACGGTGGCGAAGGGGGGTCGCATCCTAGGTAGGCCCATGGAATTGCGCTCAGTGTCCAGTAGAAAGCCTGAAGATGACTGACTTGACTACCTCAGCAATCTCATCGAATACGGATATCCAATAGGCGCTCTGAACTGGACCGGAGATGACCCGTGTATATTTCCCATAGACTGTCCCAATTTTGGCGGCTTTGTTTCCTCAACGACGGTAATAAGGTTGGGATCGTCCATAATCTCTGGTAGAATCACATCAGCTGACTTGTCGTAGAGGAGATTGGTGGAAGCTGGGCCAGATCAAGGCAGGGGACATAATGCAATACCGGCGCGTATCCCTGGAGGATGCCTTAGCAATTCGAAAGGAAGTCGACACATTCCTCAATGATTTAGAAGAATTCTTTGAGAAAGGCAAGAAGTTGGATCAAATACAGCCACTCGATCCGGGAAATGAGAAGCATTTAACCCCAGACGGGGAGTGGGGCAAAGCTGTTATTTGGGAACGAGCCGCCGAAGGCCACCTCCCAACGGTCAAGTACCGGCAAGGAGGAGATGATCATCTCATAGTTGAATACGGCGAAGAAAGCTTTGACCTCAATCATCGCTGTCGGGTAACGGCGCTCGAGAATTTGCTCAGAGGACGGGATGCCCCGTCGTGGCTCCAAAACGGATTGGTCAACACGGTCGGGTGCTGCAACTCGCTGACACTTTTCTACAATGGCTCCGTTCTTGATCGGTCAGAATTAGTCTCCCATCTTCAGCATCTTGAAAGTCAGCTGGGCGATCTCAGCACGATGAAAGTACCAACACGCCGATTCCGACTACCGATCACGTTCCGGAGCAAAGCTCAAGATGAGGCAACCAAGAGGTACATGGAGACGCAACGTCCGTACGCACCATATCTCCCCTCTAATTTCGATTTCGTGGCTCGCAACAACGCTTTCACACCCCAGCAACTCAAGGAGATTTTCCTGACGGCTGACTTCGCCGCTGTGGTCATTGGCTTCTTCTGCGGTAACACGGTTTCCTTGCCAGTAGATCCAAGACAGAGAATTTCCTGCCCGAAGCAGAACCCAAGTCGAGTATATACACCTGAGGGGACCGCTGGGTGGGGTGGTTCCTGCCTTTCCATCTACCCGGTTGACTCGCCAGGCGGATATCAGATGCTAGGAAGGACTGTGCCGTGCTTTGATTATCTGATGTATAAGAAAGGGTTCGAAGATAAACCGTGGCTCTTTGAAGATTTTGATATCGCTAATTTTTACGAGGTAACTGAAGAAGAGATGGAGGGAGTGCTGGCAGATTTCAGATCTGCGCGCTACACGTTTCAATGGGATCAGATAGAATTTGATATGGCGGAACACAACAAGCTGCTTCTCGAGACTGAAGACGAAGTAAAAGAGATCCGGAGGAAGCAGATGGAAGCGCAGGAGCAGATGGTGAAGGAGGACAACGAGAGCTTGGAAAGATGGAGGAAGGAGAAAGCTGCTAGTAAGGTCGACGAAAGTACAGTGGATGAGCTGCTCAACGGTGCGTTTCATGGGAACGGAGCCCTCCTGATCCGAGTTAATCTAATTTATGGAGTAGATCCTGCCATCACACCCATCACAGCTCCAGTAGACGCCAACGTCTGGAAAGTCGAAGTGGAAGAAGGAACTGAACTAAAGGCTAACCAAGTCGTTGTCATTTTGGAGGCAATGAAGTTGGAGATTGCTGTTAGGACGCCAGAGGACATTGCGTCAGGGAGCAGAGTAGAGAAGTTACTTGTTTCGGCTGGCGAGTCTGTAAAGGCTGGTGGCAACATTGTACTCCTGAAGGCGAAAGCATAGGCCCGCCACGACGTTTGGGTGGAAGCCACGGGTGCGTATGTGTATGTAAACGACGGAGAAAGTCAAGGCTCGGTGAGAGTTTCATTGAACATTCTGCAGCCATTCACAAAGGTATTCTGTGCCGTCATAATCTCAGAATTCGCATGGGATCCAAGAGTGCCCATAATATATATTGCGCAGAGCTTGTTGTGTTCGTCGGCCTAGTCTGTAAACGTAAGCGAAAGTGCCTCCAAGACAGCGACAGCATTCGCTTGAGAGCCGTTATTGCATTGCCCGCCGCGGCAGAACTAGGTCCTGGGCGTCTGTGTAGAGCGTAACAATACAATATATACCTGCCACTTGTCGTGGAGAATGGATGGGTACTGCCCAATTTCTGAGGTCTTTACATGCACCGGGAGCACCTGCATATTCACAAGCTTTTCGCTCCATGAGCTAATCGATAAGGATGCACGAGATACATCGTTCCCGGTTTCCGACCTGACCTTAAATTTCGTCCCCCGTCTTTTTTTAAACAAATGCACATCTCATACTACCCGGTGGAAAGACTGTATGTGATTCAATGCACTGCGATGACGCTTGATTGAACGCTGAAGCCTTGTTTAAAGCACGGCGATGCAGTAAGATAAGCCGCCATGCGGTGTACTGGTAAAACAAACAGGAGATGGGTGATGGGGAAGGAAGGCTTGTGCCACTGAGGACGAGAGCTGAGACGCGCAGTGGTCATGAGAGAAGTGAGCATATTGGCCCTCATCTTCTTTCGTACCTTGTCTTAAGGATAAAAGCCAGACTACGGCATCATTGCAACACTCGAGTTCGTATACACTTTCAGACCCCAGATCCTAAGACGAGTTTTACCGAAAGTGGATTTGAATATGCACTTGTTTGGCCGCTGACCCACGTCAACCATAGTCGATGTGTATATTCTGGAACTCCCGGCAAGGCATGCCAACCACGTCCTCAGGTACAGCTGATTGTCCGGATGGCTGTGTGGAAATTTGCTAACAGTAGGTCATGTCAGTGTCCTTAAGCAAGCAATACCGAGTCTGGATTCCATAGACTTACAGCATCTTCGCCGATTTGCAAAAAGGGAATTTCTTCCCGAGCACCTTAGGCAGATATCAACTCCCTCTCGAGACGACCCAAGATCAAATGGCTCTGATCGTAATGATTACATACTAGCAACGGAAACTGCTCTGGAGAATAAGATCGAAAGGCCGTCAGACGGGCGAGATGAACCCGCTCTTACGGAAGAGCTTCCCACCGTGCATCTTCTAGTGGCACCAGTGTCTCTCATAACATGTCAAGATCTTTTCAGCGTCCTAATAGCAACACCTCCATTCCTGCACGATGAGTCAGATATGATGGCCCCACAGCCTAACTTACGAACAATCCAAGTACCAGCCTTAGCGCCTACCTCCGCAAAACAGGCGGAGCAATGGAGTAACCAGTACTGGCCTACGATATACAGGCGGTCCAACCCCTTCGGTCCTCATCCCAGTATTGTCAGTCGTGCAAAGGCAGAACTAAATCCCCACACCGACAGCAGGATGCGGCTTGCGAAGGAGGTTGCCGCGTGCAGTTGTTCTGACAGACTGGGCGAGAATGCTGGATGCGTGATTGTAGAAAGAAAAGAGGGTAAGGAGGAGTTTATCGTTATCGCTGGTGATGCACGCTGGAAAGGAAATAGCAAGCCAGAGGGGTCTTTTGGCAAAGGCAATATCCTTGCACACCCGGTGATGAGAGCCATTGGGATGGTCGCACGGAAGAGGCAGCGTATTGCAGCTAAAGCCAGCTCTGGTTCTAACAATTCTGGGGACAGTCTCGATGAGGAGATTCCGGATGCCGCGCAGGAAAGCAGTGGCTCTGATGTGACCCCCAACGACAAGAAGAAGACAAATGTGTTCCTGAATCACCCACTCACATCCCTGGAAAAGATAATCTTCGAAAAGGACAACCTTGCTCCGCACGGCTACCTCTGCCTTGACCTGGAAATTTACCTCACTCACGAGCCTTGCGTAATGTGCTCGATGGCGATACTGCACTCGAGATTTGGCCGCTGTGTATTCGGACGCGCGATGCCATTGACCGGAGGCCTCTCAGCGGAGCCTCTTCCCCATGTTTCTAATATAGTCGTAGATGGTTTGGACGAAGGAGAAATCGCCGCATCGGGGGCCCTTGAGCAGAAGGCCGGGGAAGATGTGACTGAGCGCGAAGTAGAGCAGAGCAAGACGTGCGGGAGTCTAGGTTATGGTCTGTTCTGGCGAGATGAGCTGAACTGGAAGTTTCTGACTTGGCAGTGGGTGGAGAAGGACGATGATCTTAGTAGTGCAGTCGCGGGCAACATCCACGTTTGAGGCACCTCGCATCGAAACTGTAGTAAGATATACGGTTCATCTTAGCACGGATAAGGAAGACTTTTTGCGCGTTATTCATTTCCATGTCGCGTCCGGCTACCCACGTGTAATCAAGAAGAAGACTAACCAAAAGCCCATGTCTATATTCCAATATAATCTAGATTAGATAGGTTCTAAGTAGAAGACATCACCTAAGAAGACATATCGCCCAGGAAAGCACCGCCAGGAACACCGCCAGGAACACCGCCAGCAACACTACTTAGAAATACCGCTAGATATATGATATAGAAATCCTATCTAGAGAAATACTACTAAAAACACCGCCTTGAGAAAACACCGCCTTGAGAAAACACCGCCTATAGAAAACACCGCCTACAGAAAATACCGTGTTAAGAAACACCGCCTTGAGTAAACACCACCTACAGAAAACACCGTATTAAGAAACACCGCCTTGAGTAAACACCACCTTAAGACAACCTAATAAGAAGGATAGGTATAGAGGTATTTTAATTTCCTAGCAATATTTATATTTGATACCGTTTATGTAGCACCCTGAGTCACTTCGGCCACTCGGTCTAAGGGCTTCCCCTAAAGACGTTTAATCTGATACTATTACTAATCTGGCAGCTATATCGGAGTCCATTTAGTAACCAGATGTGTTTGGACATTTTCGCTGAGCTGCAGCAGAACATCCTCCCGTCTTCCTTCGTCTTCCCACTATACCCTACTCATGTCCAATTGGCACTGGGCCCTTCTGATACGCGATACGGCCTGAGCCCGCAAGCAGGAACGACCCCTGCCCTCCAAACTTTGGATCCTCACCGATAAAGTTGTTCGGGAATCCCGGCTCAAATGGCGTCACGCCCTCCAACTGCTTGATTTGCTCCGTCGTCAACTTGATGCTCAACGCCTTGATATTGTCTTGCAGATGCTCGACTTTCCTGCCCCCGACAATGGGGAACACGTTGATGGTCTTGGCCATTACGTACGCGAGCGCCACCGCCGTGATGGATACGTTGCCGTGCTCCGCCGCGACCTTCTCGAGCGCTTGGCTGACTTTCGCTTCCGCTTCAGTTTGTTCACCGCCCATCATGCTCCGCAAGCCCTCGCCCTGCTTCTTGCGCTCTTCGAGCTGCTTCTTCGTTTGGAACTTGCCGCCGCCGAGGACATCCCACGGCGCGAGAGCCATGCCGAAGTGTCGAGCCATTGGGATGATCTCGCGCTCAAAGTCGCGGAGCATTACGTTCCACCGGCCTTGGTAGATGCTGAAGGGTGTCTTGCCGTGGGCTCGTGCGTAGTAGTTCGCTGCGCTGACGACCCACGCAGGGCTGTCCGAGATACCGAGATAGAGGACTTTTCCTTGCTCGACGAGGATGTGCATGCTGTCCATTATCTCTTCGATTGAGGTTGTGTGGTCCCACCAGTGCAGATACAGTATGTCTATCCAATCGGTTTGCAGCTTCTTCAACGAGTCCCGCACGCTCACGTGAAGGCTCCTCTTATGGTTCCCACAATGGTTCACCGACTTTCCCTTTCCATAATCGTAGTTTTTGTAGTCTGTTGTGAATTTGGTAGCGAGGACTATGCGGTCGCGGTTCTTGCGCTCGGCCATCCACTCGCCGATCCAGGTTTCTGATTGCTCGTTTTGGTAGTTGTTAGCTGTGTCGATGAAGTTGCCGCCGGCTTCAACGAAGGCGTCGAGGAGCTTGAAGGATTGCTCTTTGTCCATGGAGCCCATGAATTTGGACCAGGCGTCGCCGATGGACATTGCGCCTAGCTGGAGAGGGGAGACTCGGACGCCCGCTGTGGAGGAGAGGATGCGGTAGCGACCGAGCTCGGTGGCTGGTTCTGGAGCGGGTGCGAAGAGGTCTGACATTTTGGAAGGTTTGGATTGGTGAGACGGTTGCTGGTGCGTTTAGGCCAACGAAGATTTGTTCTGCAATGGGCAATGGGTGGAGGATGATATGGTTATTTATGCTTAGGGGAACTCGAGAGGAGAGTTCGCAGCATTTGTAATAATGAGGATATAACTTAACGGGTTTTACGGAGTTAAGGGATTAACTTATGGACCTGAATTCACATTGCGTCATCGACCCTGGAGCGAGATCGAGAACCGTTGCGGCTTCAGCCAGCACAGCAGTAGTTCGGTACAGCATTCTCCCGCATCGGATTTATCGTTGTTATTGTTCCTTGTAATGCAAAATGCGTTTTCTGCGGTCTTCTCCAGCATCGGATTTATCGTTGTTATGGTTCCTTGTAATGCAAACGCGTTCTGCGGTATCTCCGACCTAGGTCCTTCGCAGGTGGCTCTACAGTGCAACACAAGGGAATGCTTGGCCTTCATTTTACGAACATGTATTCTCAAAGCTGAAGGGCAAGAGGAAGGAGGATAATGCAAAGAAAGTGCCGAGAATTGACGTCCCTAGCGACTATAGTGGAAAAAGCTCTTGGGGAGGAATCTTTATGGACAAAGTTGAGTACATGAATGAGCAGGTATTAGAAGAGGAATACCTGATCGAATGGCGCTGAGCATCACCAAAAATAGGTTATGCAAGCTTTAGTATAGCCAGAAATCGCTAAAAGTACACAGAAAAGAGGTGTCCGCCCAGAGGTTGCAGTGATTACATCTACTGCCGAAGCCCGCCATAATTTTTCGAAACCCCAGCCCAACTCCCTCAGAGCACTTCCTGGCATCGAGGGGTCCCCCCGGGGCCTAGAGGAGTTTCAACATTATCTGCTCCAGCTGATCAATCAGCAAGTGCACCCCAAAGGCCTGACGTGCCAGCTAGTTCCACTGCAACAGGATACGCTGGCGCAAGTTTCTTTAGCAAACTCTCGAGAGCCGCAACTCTGTTGATCCAATCATCTGAGTTATGATTCCTGGCCGTGATGTAGATGGTAGGAATGGCGTCCTCCTCACTGTAACCCCGCCCAGCCACTGTTATCGTCCTGTATCCCGAGTCCTTGAGTACGGGGCGGAAGTGACACCTTATCTCAGGCAAAAGGCGGACAATGGGATCATTTTCGCCTATGGGGTACGAGTTCTTCCCATGGGCTCTGTGTGAGTTCACCATGCTGTCGAGCACTTCGACTTGGCCGGTGAATGAATACTCCTTAAAGACTCCAAGGATAGTGTCGACGCTCAAAATCCACCTACTCCTTATGTCTTCGGCAGCCAAAGTGCCGGTGACGATGAGTAACGTTGCGTTGAAGTCGCTGGCTGAATCTTTCCGACCGCAGCGGTGGCATACGGTGATGGACTCATATCGAAGGTCTGCAGCCAAAAGGTGCTCTTTGACTGCGTTTATGAGCGTTCCGCCAATAGCGCTTGCATGTTCCTCTCCCGTAAGAGGAACATTGAAAAGGGGCAGATCTGGTAGGTTTCCTAGGCCACCCAACCTGAGTGGATCTCGGGTGTCGATTCCAGAGCACGAAGCCGTTGATTTTGATTCACAAAGCCGCCGCGAGCCGCTCGAGCGTATAGTGCTGATGGTCGAGGGGGAAAGTCGGAAAGATTTCATGTTCTCTAAGCGTGTGGAAAGGCAGTTGCGTTGAGGTAGAAGTGTTGCTTGTATGAATGTGTGAAGATTGCGAAGGTTGAAAGATCAGAGAAGATGTGTGTAGTGAGAAATGAAGCGATTTAAATACTGTGGTGTCTGAGCGTGCCCGAAGCAGCCGAGCTGGCACAGAATCTGCGCGCATTTGCGGGAGTTAGGTAACGTGCTGAGGGACTGCACCCCTAGATTGAGAACTCTGTCGTGTTCATAAAGTGATAAAGTCTTGTTTATTGCAATACTTGCAACGCCGAGCACCACTCAGGTGCTATCTCCCTCCCTGTTCGGTCACCGCACTGCTATATCACCCTGTAGACGTGTATCTAGCCTGCCAGCAGCATTTCCGGATGATTCAACATGAAGATTACCCATTTTGCCCGTAGTACGATGTGAGCCAAGTCTACTTCTACTACCGGGCATCGTGCTGAGAAAGTCGGTGACGGGTTTGGCTCAGCTGGTCCAGCATCGCTATAAGAATATCATGAGAGTCGTTCCCATGCTTTAAGTCCTTCACGAGGTCCGGCCTTTCTGCTTTTAGGTTCTCAAGTGCGCCAAGTGCTCGCATTGTGGCTTGTGACCCTCTGGTTCCGGTAGTTCGGCTTTTGGAGAGCTGGTTGCCACCTTGCTCATACTCCTTGGTGCTTCTGCCATCCAAGCGACCGGGTGCCTTCAGGACGCCGAAGAAGCAAAGTTGTGCCATGGAAATCTAAAATGAGAATCTTCGTCTCTATGTTTCCCAACTTCCCTTTGCACCTCCTTGCTTGAGCCAGCGTGACTGGGTTCTAGGCCACCGACCTCACTTGCCCTTCTCTCCTCCAGCGCATTATAATCCTCTCCTCCCCCTTTATGCGTAATCCCTCTATCCTTCTCAATGACCTTACCCGGGTTCCCAATCGCCTAAAGCTCCTCTTTATCTCTTGGCCCATAACCCCTCTGCGCATCTTCCGGATTCTGATGCGCCATTTCCCTCAGCTTCGACGGATCCACACCATGCTTCCTCAACTCTTCGTCACTGGGTCTGATATGCATCCATATCTCTCCTCCGAGCTCATCATTCGTCACGTGCCAAATTTTCCTAGCCAATTTTGGCATGAACCGGTACGTGAACTCATGCGGGATCCTCAGCCTTTCGGCAGTGTACTTATCTTTCTTTGGCTTACGCGCATCCGGCATGCGTTCCAGTATTTGCGCGCCCAAAAGACTTTCGTTGGTTGATGCCCTGTTTATCTGCGCAATCCGTTTCGGAAGTACCATCTTAAGGAACTCCAGGGTGGCGTCGACGTTGAGGTCTAATGCTCGCTTTGGTTCGGCGGTCATCTTGAGGAAGAGAGAACAGATATGTGGGTACAGGATGGAAAAGTCACATTGCGAAACGTGGACTGTACCGCGCACGGTGATGCACCAGGCTAGAGCATTATGCTTTCGTGCTTCTTCGACCAGGGACATTACTGTGTCAAAGTTGCTTGACCAGTACATAAAGGCCTCGGAGTTTATAGCAAGGAGTGGAGCGGAGATGTAGTTGTCCGGTTCGGATGCGGACGGTTGAACTGCAGCACTGCGTAAAGTTAGAGCGTGAAGACAGTAGGCAGAGTAGGACTCGCGAATCCTAAACCCACCCCCATATATCGTAGATGACACCCTGCGAAACCCAGTGGAACCGGTCAGGATGTCTCAAGATCTCGACGGTTGTGGCCGCTCCAAAGGAGTGGCCCAGCATGGTGGCCTGGTCCAGTTGGAAGCGGTCTTTCCAAGACCACCAGTCGATACCGTCCAATCCTCTCGAGCTGGAACCAATGTTCCCTTTACGCCTCAGATTTTGTCTCGCTATGGCGTCTCCCGTTCCATGGCATATCTGCTGAAGGACGTAATAAGCTTCCTCAATTTCTGCACATCGCAGTTGGATCTGTGCACGGCGCAAGTCTTTGTCGGGCCCTTTAGGATTATTTGGAAAAGTGTCCTCCGGGTTATCTAGGTCGTTTCTGAGCAGCGTGCGAACCTCTGGCGGCACCCGACCCACCTTTTGGCCAGATGTAATCCTAAGAGATGTCAGCTTCTGGCTCCAGTGATCGTATATGAAGACAAGCCTCACAATCTTGTCATATCCCCGTTCTCTTTCCTTCTCATAATGATCTAAGCCTCCATTCTCCTCTCGCTCTTCCATACTTCCTATACCCTCCCTGGCGTGGTTCACAAACGTTCGGGGTCCGGATCCGTCCCTGTGTTCGACTGCGCATACCACAAAACCGTAGCTAGCGTACTGCACCAAGTTAGTGGCTGAGGGAAAGATCATCTTTCGGCCACACCGCGCACCTCGCCACACAAGCTAGAATAAGTGGTTCTCGTACCGCCAAGACCGTGACTAAAGATCAGGAGTGGGAAGCTAGGTTTCTTAGGCTCTCCAGGTGGAGGCGGTCCAGCTTCGTTCTTGACATCGAATCCACCCTGCCGAACATTCTTGAATGGCGGCCAGTACTCCGCTAATGGTGCGTTCCGAAAGGCACGAAGTTTGGTGAACATTGTCGTGATTCCAAACACTGGGATTGCTATATTACCTATACCTGCGAACTTCCCGTACCCTCTTGCAAGGCTCAGTCTTGGCCGTGGTAGCCATGTTGCACGGGACCATTCCTTGTGTCCTGACGGGGAAGGGCCGGAGCCAGATCCAATATCAGCTGGGTAGTATACAGTCATCAGAACAGTCTCAAGCTCGAGAATGTGTCGTTTGTGGCGGGTTATGTGAGAGAACGTCCGCGGATTCTGCGCGGGTACCTCTATATCCATGACTCCGACCTGGTCAACGTCAGCGGATTGTCAACGAGGACCGCTTACTGCTTGGACTGACACTGTAAGGCCCCGAGTATTCTGGCAGAGTACATTGAGGGAAGAGCCATTGGTCACGTAGGCTAGCAGGCCGCCGGGTCTTTGACCGGTGTGGATTTTGCACGGCATCTTGACTTGGTATGCCACTGTTGGAGTGGCCTCGCCCGCTTGATTGCTTCCCCGATATCCATGGTGGTATTTCCATGCTGCAAACAGCTTTCGTATTATATATCAGTATCATCGGCTCTCCGGTAGTGCCGGCTCACTGTTAGAAGGCGGCCTGATTTTTTTTCATCCAGGTGGGTAACAGGGACGATAAATGTTGCGATGGGGCTTCAGGCCGCGAGGAAGAGGAACACGAATTATATGCTCTGATAAGACATTGGAGCCGAAGTTTAAGAGCCGTAGAGGGGCCATGATAGGAAATAATCACTTAAGTGCGCTCTTTATGTTTGCATGGTGAAGCTTGAGACTCGACGTCATGGGGATGCTTTCATGCCGGACACTGCCGGAGAAGTCGCGCCGCGGGCGATGGGATTTTCTGAGCCGGAGATGGCTCCATCTAAGACTTAATGCCATCCTTCGAAAGTCGCCGGGGAAACGACGCAGACAGATGAACGAGAGGCAAACAGAGTTGTTGTACTCAGATATTTCATCAAATTTTCATGTGATGCAGGCAATCCCTCCATAAGCGCAAAAAGCTTGTCTTGTCTTCCCACATCGTTCGGACTAACGTAAAGCCGATTGCGGGATGTGCCAAGTGACGACACCGGTGTGGGATAGCGACGTCCAGGATCCAAGGCACAGATACCTACAGTGCCTAGACACTCAAAGCGTTCTTGAAACCTCACCAAAGTGCATAGTTGGGTACTGAAGTCTTCTAGCCCGAATCAGGCTTCCCGGCCTCACGGAAGCCTCCTGGTTCCACGAGCTTACCTGACCGGGGCGCAATCGATCGCCAAATCCGGCCGCATGGTTCTCATACCCGCAAAGGATGTGCTGATCCGAGGGCGCTCTGGGCCGCAAGGCCTTTCTTTCCGCAAGAGTTCTCGACCTAGCTATCTGGGTCATCCACATGACTCCTTCTACCCTCATGGTGTCAAGCGAAGTCTCCCATCCTATGAATCTGAAGCGCCCATACAGGCTCTGTGACCGCGCGCGGGCCTTCTGGCGCGATCTACCCACCGACTTTGTGCAAGAAAAATGAGGTGTAGAGCTCTCGTGAACCTTTTTCGTGAAGGTCGGGGGAAAAAGGACCGCGCAGGGATACGATCGCATGTGGCAAGTCGGTACAAAAACCGTTTTCTGGAAAGCATTCACCATTATAGCGCCATGCGGGCTTAAGGTCCACCCTTGCCTGCTGCTCGTACCGCTTCGAGGAAAACGGGCCTTTTCAATTTCCTGCGGTTGCAGCATAACCCGTATCCTACTACAGTAAGGCACTAGCAACGCTTACATCTAGATACTCGTATCGAACTGAGACATGCAGAAACTTTCCACCTTGACTACCACTACCTAGGTAGTCTGTAGTAGTTGGTTTGCTCTGACACTGAGGTTGGGCCCTTGGCAAGCTGTAAGCTCCAATCGAAAGCCCACGGTCGAATCGCCGGCGCACTTGCAAGCTTCCATTTCCACTGGTGTGGATGGATCGTCAAACCGGAGAGCGCCGTCAGACCTGAGAAGAGCTGTAGGTAACCGACGTTAGCTCCAGCTTCTGCTTACAAGCATCGCACCAATAGGAAGCCGACAGTCAGATATAGTTCCGCCAGCGAGGGAAGAGCTAAGGTGTTGCAGCATGAATTGCGAGAGAATAGTGTTGGATGTCCTTCTGAGAATTGATAGTTATTGGTTGCGAAAAACAATAGTTGCGGCCTTCTAAGTCAACGTTGCACCAGACGCTCTTTTCGTTTAGAAGACACACATGCTCGGGATATTGCGTTTCCTTGGTCCATCGTAAAAGTAACGCGGCACAATCTGAAACTAGCTTCGATTTCGCTTGCACCCCAGTATACTCAGAACGAACAAGTGTTAGCATAAATGCACCTTCTCATTTGATTTGTCGCTAAGTAGAGAAGTAGCATGAAGCAAAGATAGACATAAGTTGACCACGATGTGCTGCGAAATCAACTACATCAAAACGTAGACCGTGTGATCACCATCCTCATTTCACTTCCATCCCCAGCGTCTCATTCCCAGTGCCCGCAGCTAGCTATGCAGCTATCACGCAGCTAGTTAGCACCTGGAATACCTCCAGAAAGATGGTCGGAATAGACGCGGCCAAACACTCCGCAGTATTCTGACCAAAACAAGTCAGAACTCAATGTCAGCATCTAACGTGGTGGAAATGCATACCAGCAAAATCAACCGACCCATCGTTGTTCCTGTCCATGTCGCCCCAGACCTTCTTGATGTATCCGTCATCTACGTCGGGGTGGGTCTTCTTGACGGCTGCATAGACTTCGTCGTAGCTGATGGTCCCTGTTATCTTGACCGTTAGTCTTACTGTGTCTGGGGCCGAGTCACGACTCTGCGTGTGGAGGCCGCAGTCCGGTTCGCAAGCTACGAAGTTTGCTCCATGAAACTCGGCAGCCGGAGGCTTTGGTTCGTACCACCGAGGTTTGGGAGGGAAAGACTAACCGTCGTGGTTTGTGTCCTGATACAGATGTCAGCACGTTTCTCAACATTGAATCTGCACATGACCGTGCATAGTAGCAGCAAAGTGGACTCACCATGGCGTCGAACCGCTTCTTGATATCCGCAAGGGATACATTCTCCAAGTCCGCCGTCTTAGTTGCCTCAACTTTAGCTGACATCGTGTCGGTGTTGCTTCTGACTTCAAGCGTAGATCGAAACTTGTTTAGGTTTGGATGCAAAGTAGAATTGTGTTGTCGTCTGTGTGAAGGGGAGGGAAGGTATTTATGCTTGTTTCCCCGCAGTCTATAGCGAGCATGTTAAGATGCATGGATCATTTAAAGCAGCGTTGGCGTTTGAACTGCGGCTTGTTGGGAGAAGACGATGGTTGTACAGCAGGGATAGTGGTAGTGGCAAGGTGGGGCATAGAACTCTGCATCGTGATCATCTTCGTCCGAGGTGTGGAGCTGAGGGAGGTCTAGGCCCCTCGATAGGAAGGAGCAGTAGTCATCGTACTACCTCCAGCGCACCATTCTTGCACAGTTAGCAATCACTACTGGATTCATTGAACGCCATGTCTGCGGTTCTGCTAGGATAAACCCCGGCTGACCCCTTGCTCCTACCAGTCTGTGGCCTTTTAGGAACAACTAGGAGCGATATTATCACCTCCGATCTGGAAGTGCCGCCCCGGAGATCGACAGATCGTGGGAGCGAGCATGGCCGAGGGCATTTAATGATTAGTGCGATACATTCTCTGAAGTTGTGGCTGGAGCCTTGCCGCTCTGTCCACTGTGCAGTCGTGGGTAGCATTACCATATCAAGCACTGTCTATCCACAACTCGGCGTGTCGTCCAATCTCCATGCACCACTTCCAAGGCCCGGAAGTGATAGTCGTCCCTCGAACATCTTGTGATCGAAAAGCCCGCTGAGCTTGCGCAACGCCTCGGATACCTTCGCCTTCGGATAGCCTTGCAGCCGTAGCAGTAGCGGGGCAATTCAGAAGCTCCTCAACAAGCATGAATGCCACCTTGTGAAACAAGAAACTGACCCATTTTCGTAGTGCACATAAACGGGAAGCAGCAAAGTTTCTAGGCGAGAAACTAAAGCAATGCAGACATAGAGTGGGGAGCACAGACACTACCGCCGGACGCTGCCCGAGCAGAATTAAGGCGGTTTGGGCGTGGTCCATCAGGCCACGACTGTGCTAGTAAGCATCTTTTGAGATATTTTCCTTTTAGTGATTGGCCTCGAGGACATACTTTTACGCCTGGTTACGTCTTTAATGGAACCGCGGGACCTTGTGATGTCGCAAAGCATAGCGTACGTACCTAGGTAGTGGGAGGATAATAAAGCTTATCCTGCTTAGACTGCATTGGATCGGCGGTAGTCAACCAGTAGCTGCCCTAGGGTCCAATGCAGTTCAGAGGCTCGCTTAAGTAGTGAATCCTCAAAGCGTGTATGCAAAGGCTTGCAGGGTTGTGAGGTTGCTTGGCTGCCTTGCACACGAGGTTGCACTGCTATCCGTTTCTCGCTTAGAAGCTCTGCTGCTTTCCGTTCAATGTGCACTAGTGATGAATCAGTTTGTCCTTCTTCCCTTATGGACCACGTCCAGAATCACCTCGGCCAAGCCCGGGAAACGTCTGGCGACACATTGAAACGGAAGTTCTGGCGACCGACTAGCCTGCAGACAGAAAGGTTGGAGGAAGCCTCGGCTGATGCACTTGAGATTCAGGCGAAAGTCTTCAGTCACCCGCAAGGACTAAGAAACGCGAAGAAGACAAGTATATCGAAGGCAGACGCATGGTTTACAATGGACTCGGGCGTAGAGAGGAATCAGGCAGTTACGAAAGCCCCTTCGTATCAGGGGTATTGTTTGTACAGAGGCCGGCAGAATTTTGGTGGGGCGCACGTCCGCTTCTGTATATAATACCCCTCATATGAAGTGAAAAAACCTGTGGATGGTGCTTGTTGGACGCAGATCCCTACCTAGGTAGACATCGCGCGCACCAGCCAGAGCTCGGACCGTGCCCCGCATGACGACTTCTGGCAATTCGCGCCGAGCCTTCTAGGAGATGCCGGGATCCGCTCGCATGAACCGGGCTGAGCTGGTTGCGTAACCCACACGATCTCGGGTCCACAAGATGAGACAGAACGCGGGGTAAGCACAATGAAGAAGAAAGCTTGCCCATGAGGGAGAATACCACGCGCTTGAAGAGAATAGATATTATTCCATGTTAGGTGCGATTCCTCATGGTGCTAGCCCAGTGGGGGAGTGGTTATCCCTTTTCTATACAAGAACCGGAATAGTACCTACCCACAAGGTTGCAGATGCACCAGAGGTGCATTGCTAGGTAAACCCCAATGTCAAGCCATGGAATTGCCCGTGCTCTGGCATCCCGGGCAATTATGCAGAATCTCGTGGCAGAACAGATCACAGTCAATGCAAAAGTGGTTTCCGCAAACGGTGCACGCGTAACGCGAGCTTTCACTAGCTCCTCCCGGGTTCACCCTGCCAAACCTCCCACTCGTCGTTCTATTGTCCGCGGCGCTTCCATTGGCATTTGTTTCGCCATTGATATGTTGTTTCCTGTAAGCTGCTGGCACTGTAGGAAAACCTGACAGGCACGAGAAGCAATGCGTACTCCTGTTTGCGTCTTTCCACCGTACCTCCTCCCAATTCTTTAGCGGGAAGAGATGGTGGTATGACCTGGCGAGATGCGTAGAAAGGATCAAAGTAAGATCGCAGGTCGGACAGACTGCAGGAAGCGAGCAAACTTTGCTGTCGCATCTGCTGCAGAGATATCCGCCGGTGGTAAGCTGGCCATGGCATGCGCACATTGTTGGAGTATCCTCTACGATGCGCGAAGGGAAGCCCATCTGGAGAAGCGAAGATGCTGATTTTGCTGCTGCTGAGGAGGTTGCTCTAGTTACTGGCGGTGTGGTAGATGCCATGACAAGCTCCCGAAAATGTTGCTCATTTAGTACGACGCCATACACCGAGTCATCTCCGGCGTTCGTCTTTCTGCATATCTCTTGGCATATTGCAATGCTGGCGGCTAGACCAACAATTGAAACGCGGATCTTGGACGCGACTAATTGCTTTATCGTTTGGTGTATGTCGCCTGGGTCGGACGATAGAAGCGCTCCAAAAACGATCAGTACCTCCCGCGTGCCGTGTGAGGGGGTGTGAAACAGGGCTGCACGGCTCATCTCAAGTGCATTTTGAAGTGAAGGATTTCCTTTAGGGTCTTGCTGGCGTAACGCTTGAATTGCGTAAATGTGATCATTTGGGTTGCCAGACATATTAGAGATGCGGACAGCGAGACCATCTCGCATACCAATAACTCCCATTTGGCTTATCGGGTTCTGTTCGAAGAACTCCGTCACAAACTCCTGGGCGTAACGAATGGTCAGGAGGTAGCGGGTGGGTCTTAGATCTTTTTCAGCCATTGCTGAGCTTAGATCTAGGACCAGAATGAGATGACGAATGATTCCGCGTTGGAGTGGTGTTGTGTCCCTTAGTAGCCTTTGAATACGTTAGTCTATGGGCGTCTTGGTGACAGCAATGTTTTAGTGCCTATCGAAGTGCTAAGCTCACCTCTTCCTCTTTCCAGCCTCCAATAGCCCCTCCACAGTCCCTGTTATCGTCCCATCAGCGCCCTCTTGCACCTGATCCCAACTCCGCTGAATATCCTCCCATCTCTCTTTCGTCCGTCCCGCTTGTCCTTGGACACGACCACCGGTTCCTGCTGCATGAAAATCCATCAGCGACAACCTTCCTGATCCACTGTGAATCGATAATGCATGCTTGAGTGAGGGCAATGTGAGGAACACGCACACGATCTTGTGCCGTAGGTGCCGCGGGTGGCTACCTGATGGGCATTCGTCTCATCGTCAGAGGCGTCCTCAACGTATTGGTCGCCGGTGTCTGTCATGGTCGAGGCCGCTGAGTGAATTGCTAGGGCTCAGAGATGGCACGTCTCGCAGACCTGTCCGCCATAATCCTTCGAGCAAAGTTTCGCTTGGGCCTAATGGAAGGAAGGCGTCAGTATCATAGTCGAGATCATGGAAATGGGATGCTGTCTGGCTGGGTTACCGTTGGAGACGCATAAGTATCGTACCTCAGGTTACTTAGCTCCTCGGGTTATGTGCGTGATCCAGCGATATGATCTTCATACAGTTCGCATGATGCCAGTCATAACTTCATCATGAGTGGATGGTGTGAGATGGGATTTAGTGTAACCTTAAGTTAGGTGGAAAGAGGTGTGAAACCAAGTACCAGGTTGTCGGGTCAGCCCTACCTAGACCTACTTCATACCTACTAGGTAGGTAGGTACCTAAAGATACTCCGCATTCTACCTACAATAGATACAATGTTACAGCCCAAACGAAAGAGGAGTTCTAAGTAATCTCTATTTTATGTAGGTAGACATGTCATTCTAGGTGGTTCAACTTAGGAGATATATAGCACTGTAAAAGCTGGTGAATGCACAGTCCATACATAACCCGATCGCCGTCTTACCGACTTTCCTCAGACTACCAGATGCTCCCTAGGCTTTGCTTTCCCTTTATGGGGGGTAAACCCCCCAAACCCCCCGTGTTCGCTTCGCTCGATTTCATCCGTTGACCCCGAGCACTGACATGGCTGCGCAGAGGATACAACGAGCGAAGCGAGCTCCGGGGGTTTGGGGGTTTTACCCCCATGAAGAGAAGGGACAAGGGTGGTATGTTAGGTTAGGTAGGTGGATGCTAGGTACCTTATCAATCCAGCCTCCATCTATGTGTACGACTCGCTGAAATACCGCTCTAAACTCCGCAATATGTATCTACCTGCGTAGGTATAATCTTCAGGACTTCTCGAGCGAACCGAGCGCTGGGGCTTTTGGGTGTTTGACCCCTACGAGAAGGAAAAAGGACAAAGACATTGTACGTAGCTATAATGATGCTTTATACGCGTGTATTGATTTCATGGCGGGGTAGAACCCCAAACTCCCGGCACCTCGCTTCGCTCGAGAACTTCCTGAGCCGAAGTCTTACAGTATAAGTTATGCATCTACCTAAGCTAAGGTATTTGTACGGTAAGGTACCTTACCTTCCATTACGTAGCGGGCGGAAATGGTTAATCCGTCTCCGGATGGACCCGTGGACAAGAATCTTTGAACTTACATGTTGTAGAGGGGCAGTCGACAGCTACCTCTCCACTTACTACACGGTCGCGTTCATGAGGACGGCTTCTTCCAACTCAACCATCCACCTTCTTGTACCCGTGCAGAGGCGTCTTTTAATATTACAAGTACTCTAGCGGGACAGCCAATCCTCCAACTCTTCGCCGTCCACATCATCCTGATCCCACGGTCGCACACCTACATGAACCCATCAACTCCATCCACCTTCAGCACACTTCTGTGACGCGCTGTTACCCGGAAACATCAAACGCCACTTGAACACATCATCAGGCTTCGAATCCGCCCATTTCCCCATATAAAACAGCGCACTTTTGCCACATCCCTCACCCACTACCGCTCACCGCACCGCTTCCTCCCACAAACCTCTACAGCGCACCGCCACCGGTCAATGCAAGAGATGGGACTTAGAAGGACCACACATCAACAGGGGTGCAGGAATGAAGCTTGGGAGCCTGGGATCTGGGCGGACGGCCGCAATGGGGCAACTTGGGCCAAGCCTCGTTGGTTTGTTTGAACCCGAACAACCTCAATCGGGGTGCTCCCAGCTTTGGCATGCACCGTCTACGCGACCGTCCGAGGCGCCAACAGCAGACGCTCCTCCCTACGATACGCCATCCTCCAAGGGGACCACACACGGCTGTCTCGGCGACTGCTGTGAAACCCGCCTCGGCCTTGGCCTGGCCGACGACCTGGCCAAACGCACACTCACAACTATGATACACCCAAACCCACCATTCAATGCCATCAAGCCATACGCTCTCAAGTCGCTGGTCGCTCACCACCCCACGGATTCGTCCGCCACGACACCAGCTTGGCCTCTTGTGCATCAGCCAAACGCACTACAATCGCCCATGCAAGGCCAGATCCGGACAACACTCAAGTTTCCCACCTGTCTGTTGTAGGTCTGGTAGGCTTGTGTTCATGTGTCCATGTGTGGTGCGTTGCTTATGGGGGGCCAATGTCATCGGGCATGTCTTATTTCCCACTCGCTTGCATTTGCTGCGACGCTACAATCGCAGCACCAACATACTTGCCACTTACCTTCCAGTAAACCAGGGTTGATGGTGATGATTGTCGGCTGTTGTCTCTTCATTGCACGTAATATGCCCACATCTCCAACAAAGCATGCGTCAGCCGCAATACACTAGGTTGGCCTCCTTCACGGCTTGGGATTAAGCTACACAACGGGCATCGTCAATTTATAACCTTAACCTTCCCAGTACTTTCGTATACCTACAAAAGAAAGCGCCAATAACCTACTTTGTGCAGGTGGGTTGTCAGGTTTACCTAAGCATGCAATTTCCATTCTCGGCCGGTGAAGTCGGGTGCTGCCCATTGTCGCCAAGGCTCCAGCACCTGCCTCGTCAGGGAAAAAAGAGAAGGCCACACCTTCCTTTCATCGCACAAACTCGACTACGGTACATCATCGGACCCTAGCTGCAGTGAGGGTTTGCGCCCCGCTGGTCTGTTCGGGCCTCCTGACCTGCACTCTCCCACCACCACGTTCACCTTTAGGCCTTGGGCGGCGTTACCTCTTAACCTTTGGACTTTGGGCCGTTCTGTTTGCCTCGCACTTGGATTTGTTTACTCTTCACATCTCGCTCACTCTCTTCAATCACACACGTCTTTACGCCCTAGGCAATCCTACTAGCCTCGCTGTTCTCAGGAATCATTTCAGGACCCAACTCAGGTAACCATGGATGTCGCTCCGCCCTTCGATTCCTCGGACTACTCCGATGAAGAAGGACAGCCTAACCCCTGGGCGAATGCCGGCAAACGCACAGTGGAAGCAATATTCGCCAACAAGGTCATGGACCGGCGTGAATCAAAGAAGTTGTTACGCACCCAAGTCGCCATCAAGGGAGCTCCTGGTACACAGTACAAGACAGCCGTCTTAAGCAACGCTTGGAAAGCTCATATGGAGTCCTCTGATCTCGAGTAAGTCCTGTTCGTTTCCAACCCAAGTCGCCTTCGCAGAACCGCCATTTGCAGTGGCTTGAGCCAAGTACATTTATAACTGACTATATGCGTTTTCCAAATACAATAGCCCATCACAAACGCCGACTGGGGACGATGTCTATCGCTTTACGTCTACATTGATACGCAGGACCAAGCCAGGGCGTAAGACCAAGAAAACGGCCTCAGCCGATACGATAAAGACGGCCCTTTCAGTCCTTATCCCATATCTCAAGGAAACTTATAAGGATTTTGCACGAAATTGGTCGGAACACTACCGGTTGAGGGTAGAGACCTTGCTCGATAACAGCATCGAGCAGGGCAAATTAACCAATGGCCGTTGGCGGCCGAGGCAGTGGCTAGGTCTCAGAATGATACTCAAGTTGGTAACTGCGTACATTGACCATGCACTACAAAACGGCTGCCTTACTTGGGATGCGGTCATCCACCGTCTCCTCTGCGTGGTCCTGATGTGTGCCTTGGTGGCCAGATCGGGCGACGTGGCTCGGTCTAAACGCTACACAGGGACACAGTATATGCAGTATCAGCATATTACGCTATGGCTAGAAGGTGGCGATGGGATTGAGCACCTGCATGGTAAATGGGTTGTCGACTACCCAAAAGGGTTCAAGTAGGTTCTTCCCCACGCCAATCACTCCTTACCCTAGCACTCGCCCTTCTGTCATCTAACGCAACTTGCCTCCGTTTACTGACGCGAGGCTATTAACAGGCGACCTAATGAAGAGGACGACATATCTTTCATGGAGCCCCTAGACGACCCCGACCTGAACCTGGTTTGCCCGACCAAACTCCTCCTAATCCATGCGCTTCGGCATGGGCTGGTTTACGGAACGACGATAGAACAGGTGCTAGAGCACACCGCTGCGCGGTACGATCGCACGGTGCAGTGGACCCACCCCAACTGGCCCGTTACATGCACCTTTCGTGTGGGCAGCTCAGTGTTTCTGAGGCTCGACACGCCGTTGGCCGGCGACTGCATAAACGCAATTGTCAAGGACATGGGCCTAAAGGCGGGTGTCCTGGTGCCGCTAATCGCACACGATGTCAGAAGGGGTGGTGCTAGGGACACTGGCCATATAAAAAATCTTGGCAACCAATCCCCATGCCCAGGAGGCTCTTAACCATAGCAACAAGAGTCACAGTCACGGCGTCACCAAGGCCTACACCGGCCCAACCCAGAACTCAACCTTTAACCTCAGGGCGGCCGATATGTTCAAAGACAAGTTGGCTCCAAGCATTGCAGCTAGCCCCTACCAGCCAAGGAAAAGGGCCGCACCGAGCGAGATTGACGAATTTTGTGAAGCCAATGGCCTCCGCAAAGACGTTCGAAACGATCGTTCAACAGCCTCGAAATCGCTACGAGCGGCGCATATGCAAGGATGGCGTGACACCAGTATCGCTAGCCCGCCTAGATCCGGCGCATTGAAGCACCCCAATGACGGTCGTGGCAGCACTACTGCTGCCACCGCGGCTGCCTCCATATCGGTCCCAAAAGCTGGACCCTCAAACGTCCTAAACGAGGTGCCTGCGAGTCGTCTCAACATTGCGAACAACGCTCCTGGTCACGTTGGCCGTGATGGTGGAGGGCAAGTTGCCCGGGCGCGCAGCACCGGAATGCATAGCTCAGCTATTGGCGCGCCCAAGTCAGGTCAGATGGTCGACAATCACCACAACAAGCGAAAAAGGTCCGAAACAGCAACAGTTGTTCTTCCCGGCGGCAATGTGGTACCGTCGGCGAACTACGGCGGGAGCGGCGCAACAAGGTCGGTGGCCAACTCGCTCAAGAGCAGCGCTCCGACCCTTGTCGATTCTCTCATTGATCCTGAACTTCTCGCTATGGATAAGGGACGTCTTCCTCGCAAGATTCCCGAGAATGCTAGCGTTCCTGTAGTCGGGGGCGAGGGACTACTGCGCGACCAAGTAGCCCCCCTGGATGGCGAACAAACGTCAGCGTACTTGATCGACTCGCTTCACGGCGGAAAGCGCCGTATGGGCTCCTTCGAGGGAGATCGTCCAGCTCTGGGCATGACCGAAGCGACCACTGCTCCTGACGTCGACAACCAAGGCGAGGATTTGCCTGAGGTGAACGAAGAATCCGTAAATGCCTTGACTCGGACCATCATGGGGTCATTGTTTGTCACCGACCGAGACGAGCTTGACGACCAGGACAACGAGCAAAGCCAAGAAGCTACCGCTGAATTCCTTGCGGAAACGATGGCGCTGCCCAACAGCGAGACGGAAGGCCAAAAGGCCAACAACCCTTTGACTGGGCCCGCTCTTCAGTTCATCAATCATCTCGCCAGCATCAACGTCACCTGTATGGGGGCGCTTGCCGATCCAAAAAATGCAGGCAGGCAGAGCGAGTTGGTTCCTTGCGGGAACAGCCGCGCCGAGCCGACAAACTTCCAATATTTCTGTAAGAACCGTCTGCATGGCTGCCTATATTCAAACGCCAGGCCGGCCAGTACCGCCGTCCACGAAGTGTCTTGTAAGGTTACCGAGACCGCGCCACCCAAGTCGGTGGAGAAGCTGTACGATTGCGATCACGAGGATTGCGGCAGGTCTTACAACACTCTGGCTAAGCTATCACAGCATAAACTCAGATGTCATACCCCAGCAGGAGAAGGAGGAGGCGCACGGGTCTGTGACAAAGGATGCACGGATGGCAAGGAGTTCGCCACCAAGGCCCAGTACTGGAGGCATATCAGCAGCTACCACATGAAAACGGAGGAAGTCTTTGAGCCACGCCAATGCCCCCTGAACGAGCAGTGCAAGTCAAAGCACACCTTCGAGCGTGCAGACAGCCTTCGACAACATTTGAAGAAAGTCCATCACATACAGGCCGAGGCCCACGCCGAGTACATCGACCCAAAGGAAATGGTAGCGCAAAAGCCCAACAGCGACTGGGTACCGCGTCTGTGTGGTCTCCCTGATTGCAAAGTGCCAAACAAGCTTTTCGAGCACAAGTCCAACCTAGCGGACCATTGGGCATCTGGTGCGCACGGGTTGAGCAAGCAAGAAGCCCAACAGCGTCTGAACTTGACTCCGAAGCAAGACTCGTGGGTACCACGACTTTGTGGGGTTGACGATTGCAAATCAGCTATTATGTTTTCCAAAGCCAGCGACTTGCGACGCCATTGGCGAAGAGGGGCCCACAAGATGACCGAAGAACAAACCGTGCAGCTCCTGAAACCGAAGAAACCGCTCAAGCCCAAGACGGATGGCAAGTTCGCCTGTCCCGTCGACGGCTGCCACGCGGAGACGCTGGAGGTTAGTAACATGAGAAGCCACCTGAGAAGCAGCGTCCATAGCTGGGATGAGGAGAAGGTGTCGTCGCATTTCCCTTTTTCACGCCGAAAACCCACTCTATCCGCCGATGAGTGAGCATGACCCGAGTCGCTTGGGGCTCTATCGCTTTCAGAAAGGGGCCTGTTTTTACGATTCGAGTTGGCTGGTAGATTGCTGAATATACAGAGTGCGTAATACGAGTGGCGCTGGGGCCATCCTATCTTCGAGAGTTTTCTATCGATATTTTTGTTCAAAAGCTATTTGCCTTGCCTTGCCATGCTTTGCTTTGCTATGCCTTGCTTTTTGCCTTGGTCACTGAAATAATACATCTACAAGCCACTAGCTCTATATCTCATCATGCAGCGAAGGTTGAGTCGCAATTTAGTAGCTAGCGCTTAGGGAAATAGATACATATTCACGCAATTCAAAGGACCATTGTATACATGGCGCTTGGCCTTACCTTGGTGCAACTGGATACTGCTACTGGGATATGTAGGTATGAGTAAGCACATGAGCGGGTCGGCACTCCGACCACCGACTTCGACCCATGTTCTAGCGCAACCCCCAGCAGTAAATGCATCGCCATGTAGCACTGATTAAGGTGGTTGCCCACGTATTTGAGATGCCAAGCTGGCATGCATCTGTATATCAGTAGATTTACACATGTAACTCCGGAAACCATTTGTAGTCGGGTAGTGCGGTTCGCTGCGTAAGGTACTCGGGGTACTGAAGCCGCACCGATCCGGGCAAGATCAAACATGAGTCACTTTGGACTGAGCATAAGCTAGACAAATTCTGCATTGATCAAAGGAAGCATTGCGGAACCCATTGTAGTTTTGTCAGTCCTGGTAGCGCTCGCAGTGCTGTTAAGATTGCTACGTGTATACACCTGGGACACTTGCTCTGGAGCGTGGAGCCCAAACACTATAGCAATAAAAGCTACTTCTAAGATACGAAGCTATTTGCTATACGAAATACATGTTCCATATGGTTCGACATGCAAGATGGGGCGTGTAGTTAAAGAAATCGAACTGGGTCACGTCGGACAATTGCAATGCAATCATAGGCCAAAGAAAAATGTCATATTTTGCGAAAATGTGGTTTGGGCGTACTTTGAGCAGGGAAATACAGCCCAAATCCCTTTCAACTCAATGTCCGGTTCCTTGCTTGAGTGCCTCTCGTCGCAGCACATGAATCCAAGTTCAGCAGATGCCAGAAACACTACGACAAGTAGGTATTCGGAACTTCGGAGTTGTCCGAGTCCTCAACGGTAAGCAGAATTCATGTTCGATCAAAGCTACTTGTATCTCCTGGGTCTGAGTGAGGCTAAAGAGATAATGGATCGACTTCCGAGCAACATGCCGCACCAATGCTACCATTACCGCTACCCATACAACCCATGCTTGTTTACTACTATGTTTAGCACTGTCGTTAAGCATCTCTCCTTGCTATGCAAGTCGCCTCGACTCGGCAGGGTTTGACCACGCTGGAGGGGGTACAGCGCGGCAACCAACACCACCATTTGCTTCCAACAATCAAAAGCCAGTCAATCCGACACATCTAGGAGCCACACACAGCACTACCCACTTGAAATATTCGAACATAGGGTCACAGGGCGCTTGCCCCGGCTCAGCTAGCGCCGCGCTAGCGTCTATCTTCACTTCCGCGGCTTCACTTCTTCATAACTTGTCACCAACCTTCAACCTCTGGATCTCACCACCACTCAGCACCATCAATCGTTTCTCATATGGAATAAACATATTTCAATAGAGCGTTGTCTACTCTATCGACCTGGCGTATTTGCGCGCACTGTGCGGGCTTGCATCGCAAGATTCTGGCCGCTGAATAAAAATCTCACTTTCAGAAGTAAAGCGTTCACGGTCAGCACAGATCATCCGCACCGCCACATGCACAGTCAAGCTAACGAGCGCAGCAAGCCGCCGCAATGGTTAAACCTCGAGTCGTTGAAGCCCAGCATACAGATGACGAGGCGGACATCAGCATGCCCGAGTCGGCCCCTGTCTTGAAAAAGAGAAAGACCAAGCCGACTCCGGTTACGAAGACGGCCGGTGCACGGCGCCCGGTGACTGCAAGCAATTCCAAAGCGGCCAAGGCCAAGGACACCAAAGCGAAGCCCAAGGCCGAGTCGGTCTCTGAAGATGAGGCGCCAGATGCACTGGATCCTGGTTCCTTCATCGACTTCCTGGAACTGTTGGACATGAGCGGACAGAATGTGCTCGAAGTCGATCCAGGCGAGGCCAAAGAAGCTGCAGTCCGTCTCGCGTTGGCTCACGGTACTGCTGTCCGAACTGAGGACGACGATGGCAGGCCAGTGACGCAGCGATGCGATGAGGTAGACTGGCATTCCAGCATGGCCACCAACTTGGTCAGAGCGCACAGTCTCCTGGGCAAAGCACACAAGGGTACGGACAAAAAAACAAAGGATGAACGCAAAAAGGCTCTGAAGTGGAAAACGGACTACCAAGCGCAGTACGATCAGTACCACAGCTTCGCAAACCAATATCAGCACAACACGCTGATGGAGTACCGTTTTGGTTTCCCCTACGCCAATCCGACTTGCCTCAATCCAACGTGCGACTTCCATGACGCGACCAAGCTCAAGCCAAAACTATTCTCACCAAAGGATTATCCTCTTGCGAACCCGAAAAAGGTCCCTGTGGAGCGAGGCGTTTTCATCGGTTACATGCCTGAGACTCCTGCCACCCAGGCCGACTCCCCCGATCCGCCCGGACAGCGGCGACTGATCTATGCGTCGATTGATACGCGTGGCACCCTGTTCCGCCGGCCAGGCCACTATACCGAGCAGGGCAAGCTCTCAAAAGCCAGATGGGGTGGCACCAAAGCGAGTCGAGAGACCATGACGGCTAATGAGGAGTGGCCGAATAAGGTTGGCACGCTTGAGGAACTTGAACGATTGTATGAAGAGTTGAAAAAACGATCAAGCCTACCGACCTGGGCAACCTCCTTTGGTATAGTGGTCAGCAAGCTATCGGAGGCTGAGCGCGTTCGACTCCACGTTGCTCCTGACTTCCAAGTCGATGCCGAAAGTGGTCTTAATGTCGGACAGACGCATATTACCAGCAAGGCCGTACTGAATCCCATTGGCACCGCCCTGGACGTCAAGGATCTGTCTGGCCTGCCGGTCTATCCAACCCAACTAGCCTTGACAGACATCTTCGCGTCTGATCTGCAAGATCGTCAACATCAGTTACTCCAAGTGACGGCCTACTCGTGGCAACCGTGCACAGGCACTTTACCTGCAGATCCGGCGCCAGGCACATCATCAGATAGCGAACCCGAGGAGGAGAAGCCCGAGACCGACAGTGAACCAGAGATTTTATCAGTGCTGTCTCGCCAATTTCGCCAGCAGATGCGCCAAAATAGCGACGGAAAGACGCCAAACAAAGGGTCATCGGTTGCCTCGCCTAAATCCAAGGCCGAGAAAAGTGAGGCCAATGGTAATGTCGACAAGAAAGATGGTGCCATTCTCGATGCCAGCCAGAACGACGAAACCAAGGCGAAGAACGCTGATCCTATGCTTAAAGCCCCCACCGCTGCCGAGGTCGCCAACGAATCCCATCCAAGCAACAAAGCCGACCGGCGTCTATCTAGGTCTACTGCTAGTGCTACGGACGGAGCGAAGCTCAAGAAGCACAACTTGGCACTGGAGGGTACAGCGGAAAGCGCCAGCAAGCGACCCAACTTGGGGCCAACGGCCGCACCCGAAGTGCCCAATGATGAGATCACGATAGCCGACGACGACTTACGATTTGAACCTCTGAAAGGCTTTTCCGAACACATGCGGTGCTTCCGATGCCTGGTCAAGAATACTCAGCCATTGCCCATGAAGCGCGTACCCAAGGACGGTGAGTTGGAAACGGATGAGGACTCGACCGAGTCGGATTACGATCTGCCTCCATGGAGAGAGAAAGACGAACTCCACTTGTATTGCTCGGCCTCAAAAGATCGCAGTTGCCCTTGTGAAGCGTGCCTTACAGCTGGTCTCAAAGGAATGGCCAAAGTGTGTCGGATGTTGTGCATACCGTGCCAAGAGTACCAGCGAGAGCACAAGATTCTCGACATTGCCGGCATGCGTGACTGCGACACATGCATCGTTCGGTCTGTCGTCCCAGTTACTCCCATCGATCCGCCCGAGCCAATCAGCCCTGAAGCACGACGACCCTGCTATAACTGTTTGTGCGCCATGAGCCACGATGACCCAAACACCTATCACCCCGAGTTCTGCTCGGTCGTGGCCACTGGGCATGGTCCATGCAGGAACTGCCGAATCGGCTGGATGGAGGTTATCCCTGATCGCCAGGATATCATTGAGCACCTGTGCGTGGTCACTTGCCCAGACCATGAAGATGGCCCTGACAAGGAAATGGAATGTCCCAATTGCATTGCCTTTACGATCAACGTACCAAGAGACATCCCCAGTATGCCGGGTGAAGAGGTGCCAATTCCCAAGCAAAGCGGAGAGGGCGTGACAAAATGTGACCGATGCAAGGAGCTGAAGAGGGATTGTTCAGCGTCGGCCAAGAGTGAAAACGCCTTTGACGGCAAAGGTGTCATAGCATGTTTGGAATGCAAGGCGGACGGGCTCGCCGACGAAGTGAGCCAGTGCAGGGTCACTTGCAAGCCGTGCTCAAAGGAGCCCAAGCCTGGTTGCCAAAAGTGCGTCAAATGCAGTGTGCGTCGGGTGCCCATGCATAAACACGACCATCTTCGTAAACTTACTCCGACTGAAGAGGCGACAAGAGCAAACGCACTTGCAGAGGCCAAACTGGGGCACGAAGCATTCATGGCTGATTTGAAAAAGAAGAACAAGCAATCGACGAAAAAACCTGCCGAGAAGCGACGCTGATTGCTATGGATGGCGACTGATGCATCTTTGCTTGGTCAGGTGGGCAGGAATGAAAGAGCGAGGTTTGATTGCTGGTTTTTACCAAAGTGCAACTTCGTGGACGAGCATGGTGGATTTGGCTTAGTAGTTGCTTTTACACGAGTGCAATATCACCAAACGATTCCAGCACTTCTTTGGAGCCTAGTTGGGTAGCCTCTATGAAAAGGCGAGTTGGGCAATTGATGTTGGACCAAAGCAGTAGGCTGGCCATAGCACCTTAGGATGGTGCATTTAATTAGGTAGCTACAATCAAAATGCGCCGCTGCAGACAGACCCGAGTACTCTCCATTGTTCAAATCTCCTGCTGATAATGATAATTCCGCAACTCAACGGAAAACTTATCTCCTTCGAAATAGCCTATTGATCGGTTGAGAAAGGCGCCTGGATGACCGGGAGCAATTTCGCTCACGATGATGGAGCGGGAGATAGCTGCATCGATGAATTCTTTACGAAAGCCAGGCCCGCGTCCTAGACAAGCTACCCCTTCGAACAAAACTGGACGAGTCAGCAATCATCCAATAGGCTGTGACTTGGCCCCAGCAGTGATAGGCCACAGCAAACTCACAATTCATGAATTGCTGAATATCAATCGTGATACGGCGCCTGTCGTTAGGTGGTGTAGGATGCAGCGATGTTGCCATAGCTATGCCTGTTGCCTTCGCTGACGGTTGGAACAATTGTTCTGGCCAGACTTGGTAACCCAAAGTGGAGATTTCGTCTGCACTTGACTTTGCCAACGCATTATGGCTTTCATAAGGAAGTCCGGTCGACGGTCGAGGCTCGAACGCCGGAAGAGATTGCGGTGTCAGAGGCGGAGTACCTTCCGATCGAGTACTATCCCCTGTTAACAGGCTCCGCGGACTCGGCGCCTCGCTGGTGACAATCATCTCCGCATATGATGACTGAGGATGGAAGACGAAGCCCCGTTCCTTAAGGTACCCTTCGACGTCGTTCGGATCAAACCATTCACCCTCGAAACCTGTAATGTCGATTAGTACGTCCGGCGTTCTGCTGACACCAGTCGCATCTGTAAGTCTCGCAATACGGTGTGGACCGATATTGCGGACAGTGTAACTGTTAGGCTTCGGCAGGATGCTACCATTGACGTCGCGGCGGGGATAGTGTGTACCTGCGCCACCGATGTGGAGGTAAGGCGTGCTATAGAAATCTAGACTTTCTTTGTTGCTCTTGAACAAAGTTGTCTTAAGCCGCTCCAGAAGTTGTTCATGGGTTTCCCAAAGGAGTGCCAACCTGAAGATACGCTTGTAATCCTCAGGTCTGAGGCTCGGGTGCAACGCAAGCTGGTAGGCTCTCTCTAGGATGGCCCTGTGCATTCTGCGGGCGAATGTAGTTTCTTGGAAACTATATGTGTATGGGCTTGGAATTGTTCTGACATTACTAAGGGATAAGGATGGATCATCTTCTGCGTCAGTTACGCCGAAGCGACTCTGCGGTACGATGTCGCTTGAACTGGGCGCAGGTGGAGGCTGCTGTTCTGCTCTGCCATCGCGCGCAAACGGATCTATGATGACAGTTTCCTGCGGTTCGTCTGAGGGTCCTTGATGATCGTACACCAACTGCCAACCCATGCCTATTGTTGGAACAGGCACCGGTGCAGAAGGCTCGGCGCGTGATGAAGGCTTGGTTGGTCCATAGTCAAGGGCTGCAGATGTCCATTGAATCTGTGGTGGAGACCGAGTCTGCGATTGATTCTGGTCCGACCTTGGCTCGGACTCGCGGCGCTGTTCTTGTACTGCCATGGGGCTGTGGACGTCATCGTCTTCGTCCTTGAGGGTTGCGGCAGCCTGCTCCACAAGATCTGTAAAGCGCTGCGCTATTGCATCGAGGCTTTGCGCAAACTCAGGCCTGAGTCGCGGGATATCGGCCCTGACGGCTTGATCGTTGAGTTTGATAAAGCTTTGGTTCATCTCCTGTACCAGACCCTCGAGAGTGTTAGTCCGCCGCTTCAATGCAGTAATTGTAGTTTCTTTGCGCATGCGGTACGCTCTCTGGGCTAGCCGTATTTGTGTCCGTCGTCGCTGTAAAGGTTAACGAGGACGGATCTAAGGCGACATGTTTTCCTTACATCAACGGTAGTCTCATCCTGCGAGTCCAGCCTAGGTCGGCCGCGTTGCTTTTTACTGTCTTCATTGCCCTCGTCTTTGGCATTTCTTTTCCTCTTGCGAGGGATTTTCGTATCTTGTGCTGACATCTCCGGATGATGTCGATTAGAGATTGAAGCTCGCCCAACCCTCTACGTCCCAAGCACTGCCACTGGCTTGCGCAATGAACAAACGGTCAATACGCTCGCGCCGCTACAACTGTCATGGAATGTTGGGAGAGATGAATATAAGACCGGAGACTTTTCTGACACATGTTATAGGAACGTGGTGCGCTGTACGACTGAGCCTCTAGCCACCCTGCGAGAGTCGCTTCTATCTGCTTTACACGCTCACTTCGTTTTCGCGCGCTTGTAAAGCCGAGCTTCCTTGGATTATCTGTACAACGTTGCTGATATACATGAAGTTGCAAGTTCGACAGGTAGGTTTGTCATGATTACTAACTCGAGGTTGGTAGGTAGGGCTGCCCAAGGAGGTTGCTGATGATCCCGTGACCTGCATTTTCACCTATTCATACTTATTGTCGCGGTTACAAGGGCGCATTGAAGCGCAATAATGCGAGACTGGTTAAAGCTATGTTTTATACAGAATTTACTATAATGCGCTTTGCGAGGAAAAGGTTCATGAAAGTGAACTTTGGTAACTCCGCGCCTAAGCGAAGGCAATAGCCAGCGTCTCTGGCACCTCCGCCACTCTCACACCTCCATCAACATGCCCTGAGAGTGACAGGCGGTCCGTCCTTCCTCAACGCTGCATATTAATACTGAATCTACAGTTATAACTTAGCAGTATTCAGGGTCAGAAAAACGTCATTGCTGGTATATTCAGTGAAAGTCAGAAACCGGCAGTACCTCGTCGCCGACTTCGCTGTGCTTGCTCGCTCAGATCCAACTCCAAGCGCTATCCTCCTGCCGCCCTATCGATCTTCGCAAATTCCAGTGATCTTTCGAAATCGCACACGCTCTCTCCGCTGCTAGATCCTCCTCTTTTACCAATTAACCATGTCCAACAACAATGTCGTAAGTCGCTCCGCCATGTTGCGCCCGCTGTTCCTGCCTTCATACACCCGGGCGAAGCAGTAAAGGCTTATTCTCTTCTCCCAACAGGGTAGCGTCTTCGCCAAGATCATCGATGAAGTAATCGAAGCCTGCCAGAACGATTTCGAAGAAGGAGGTGTTGAACCCGGTACATTGGAGGAGGTGAAAAAGGTGAGTGGCAGCTCATTACATTGGCCATACTTCAGTGTTGTATTCGCAAGAACATTCTTTATCATCACAATGAATTATGTCGCTTTGGAAAAACATATCATCAAAATGATAATCCCTTGCGTCGATTCAGTGCATTATCGCGGTTGCGTTGAGAGCCACTCTCAGTTCGGTTGCAGGCGAGGTGGGGCTGCGAGGAGTTTGCAGTTCTGGGGGCCCGCGGTATTTGGGTCGACCTTTTATTTCTCCGCACGCGCACCCTCGGCCAGCGGCTCCTTGCTCGTCGGCCCCCGCTTACCTCTTCGGGACTCTTAAAGTCACATGACCTGCAATCATGATATATTCCTTTGATTTCAAATTGGTCTCAAGGCTGACAGTTCATGAATAGGCATGGCAGAAAAGAATCTCAGAGCACAAAGTCGCTCACATGCCATGGGATCCGCAACCCACTCCAGTAGCGCCCACTCACCAGCCCAGCCCAGTTCCATCCAATGTCCAGATAAAGTCAGAACCCCAGCATTATACGCCTCCGGTGCCTGCAACCTCGAGCGCTCAGCCAAGCAACCAGCCCCGCATCAAACAAGAGGCAGGCTATGATTCAGGGATGGCTGCTGTCCCCCCTTACGTGAATGGTGGTTATAATCCAGGCCTCAACCCGCAACATGCTCAGCAGCGGGCTGCCATGCTCCTTCAACAGAGATACGGAGAACAAGCTAACAATTCCATCGCGTCTATGCAACCGCAAGGCGGAGCGTCTGGACAACAGAGGCCCCAAAACCAACAAGCCAACCAGCCCCAGCAGATCCAGCAGAGCCAGCAGCAGAGAGTCCAGCAGTTTCAAGCCTATCAGCAACAACAGGCAGAGCAGCAGCGGCAGGCACAGCAGCAGACCATTGGTGCTGCGCAAACTGATGGCGCTGGCGACTCGCCGAGTGACCAATGGACTGCTGTTGTCACGCAACGTAATGTCTTAGGAGATGAGCATCGCCGCAGAGCCGACGGCATGCTTCGAAGGCACATTGAGCAGAGCGCGCAAGTTTTGGAGGGCGGCGGTCTGCTGGTCCCGCTGGACGAGCGGTATGCCAAGAATGACAGGAAACGCAAGGCCATCCCAAACGCCTCAAACGGCCTAGCCCTGTCATCTACCCCTGCGTCCTTAACTGTTAACGCGGCAACAAAAGTTCCTCAGTACGATGGCACAGCTTCCGACGACGACGGCCTCGAGGTCAAAGACGAGGAACGAGACGAGGATGCCATCAACTCCGATCTCGATGATTCGGACGAAGACGAGCTTGCGAGAGGGGAGGGCGAGGACGGCATGTTTACTGGTGACACAATCATGTGCACTTATGACAAGGTGCAGAGGGTCAAGAACAAGTGGAAGTCTGTTGCCTTGCATTCTGTCTAGCCTTGTGAGGAATTGATGCTAATCTGGTAATTGCAGGTGTACGCTCAAAGATGGGATCCTGAGTGCCGACGGGAAGGAGTAAGCCTACACAGAGGGTCTTGTCTAGGGATTTAAGCTCCTACTAATGGATTCTACAGGTACATCTTCCATAAGGCCCAGGGAGAGTTTGAGTGGTAGGGCCTCTTCTACCTCACACAAGGATCCCGATTCAAAAGCGCGAGTGGCACGTAAAAACGACTCCGACACGATGCTGCCGTGTCTGCGCTTGGGCGTTACGATTGAAGATGGTCGGTGACAGACATCTTGACACTCGTCCTTTCTGCTTGGACTTTCTCACTGGGCAGTCTCGGTTTGGTAGCGGCGAGCAGGCTGTGATGATGGAGGCGTTACATGCTATTTCACATTTTAGGGCTTTCGGCAACTTCCCTACTTCGTTGAGGAGCCCCGCCTTCCTTTCTTTCATTCAGTTGATCCCAGATCTTGGGATGAGCAATGAATGCATCATCTCTTTCTTGGCCGTTCAGGCGCAGTATGTTAAGAAACGACAGATACCAGAGATTCATCCTTTATGTTCTGCCCTGATGCGACATGTCGTAGAGTATTTTGGGATGGAAAAGGGGTCGGGATGCTACATCTGACGCACAGCGGAGCAGGATTCGGGATGAGATACGAAGCGCTCGATCATTCACATCTATCAGAACGTGGCCCTTGGTCTTCCCCCATTGGAGGCTTAACCAAAACCTTGGAAGTCACTCTCGCCATCCTCCCGATCGTCGCCATTAACCCGGCTTCCACCATCCACATCAACAACATCCCTCCCTGGATTATGCATCTCTCTCCGATTATTCTCCCTCCTCTTCTCCCACCCACTCTTCGTACTAATCCTCGCCTTCGCTCTCTCCTTGCCCTCCTTTCCTATCCTCCTCGCAGCAACACCCCTCCTCTTTAGCTCGGTCTTCTCCCTCTTGCTCACCACAGGCAGCGCATCTAGCAACCACTTATGTATCCCTTCCCCGCCTTGTGCCCCAGAAACCCCCTCACCCTTCTTCCCTGCTCTCATTTTCTCACTCGCCGCAATTACATTCGCGATCCCCCTCACAGCGCCCAAATCCTCATTCGTATACAACGTCACCGCCACACCCCCTTCCCTCCCCGCTCTGCCCGTCCTGCCAACACGATGCACATACGCTGCTGCTCCACCAGGGACATCGTAGTTCACTACGCCATTCAGCCCCCTAAAGTCCACGCCTCGAGCCAGCAAATCCGTTGTGACGAGGACCCATATCTCAGCCAGTCTCAAACGCCGCATTATATCTTCCCTCGCGCGATCGGACAGGTCAGCGTGCAGGCAGGCAATGCGGGAGGAGCCGCCTGCGGAAGGTGGGATGTCGTAGAGGAGTTCGGCATGGAGGGCGAGGGCGCGGGGGATGGTTTGGGTGAAGACGAGGAAGGGTGGACGTAGTGGCGGGAGGGAAGAGGATGGCGCGCCGGGATGGAGGAGATTGCGGAGGGCCATGAGCTTGCCGGGTTCGGTGGCGCAGTAGGTTAGGTTGTGGATTATGTTGGGGACGGCCGAGTCTTTCAGGCCGACGACTAGGCGGACTAGTGGAGCTTTTGCTGGGGATGGTGGGAGGGTGGTCCAGCGGTTGTTGATGGTTTTTTGGGCTAGCTCTTCGATGGAGGAACCCATTGTTGCGGACCAGAGGCTTATGCGGAGGAAAGGATTGGTGCATGCGTTCCATATGGCGAGGGTTTGTTCGCGGAAGAGTGGATCTAAGAGGACGTCCGCTTCGTCGAGAATGAGAAATCGGACAGATGGCAGTGGGCTTGGAGAAGTGTCGGCTTGCCTGATGGAGTTTACGAGAGTGAGGGGTGTTGACACTAGAATGTCTGCTTTGACTGGAGGCTTGTTCCGCCATGAGTCTTGCGCTGGGTCAGGATCAGATTCGTCTTCTGAGGCATGCCCGTTCTCAACCTCTTGTGCGTCTTCGTCGTTCTGCTGTCCGGCTATTTGCATCCCTTTCCGCACAAGCGCAACTCGCACGCCTGTTCTTTGACAAAGCTTCCTGCCTTCGTTGACAATCTGACTAGCAAGTTCTTTTGTGGGTGCTATGATCACAGCTCGAGGACCCGCACAATCGTCCCTCCCATCAAGTCTTTGGCCACTCCCTTGTCGCTTACTCCTATCCTCTTTCTGTATCTCGTGAATGGCAGGTATCAGAAAGGTCAAAGTCTTCCCACTACCCGTCGGTGCAATTGTCAGTAAGTCAATCTCACCGTGGACAGCTCGCATCGGCTTATTGCTCTGCTCCCTTCTGGTACCGCCATCCGACTCCTCAGCACCGGATGGGAGCGCATCATGTTGTCTAAGCAGCAGCGGGAGAGCTCCAAGTTGAACCTCAGTTGGCGTCACATATCCCTGTTCTTGTATATTCTCCGACAATCTTCTAGAAATGCCAAATGTGGAGCGCAGTTGTGCGAAGGAAGTTAGCGGCTGAGGGTACAGCTGGATCTTAGATTTCTTCGCTGCGGTATCGTCGCCGACAGTATGCCTTCTCTTACGTTTCTTCTGAGTCTTCTTCTGCGTTGCCGTGTCTTCCTGCGGATCGTAGGGCCCAAGTATTGTGATCTTGAGCTTATGCGATTTAAGCACCTGTTTGCACCTCTCTTCGCTCCACCGTTCTGGCTTCTGTTCAGCCCAAACTCCACCTCCTTCATTGAGCCCGGGACCCCCAATATGTTTATGTGAGTCTTCTCTGACAACAGCAGACCCAGAACTGTCCTTTCTTACGCCATGCGGTGCGCCCCCGAAAAAGTCCAGCTCTGTGGGCACAGCTGCAGCTTCGTTGGC
This sequence comes from Lichenothelia convexa, assembly GCA_021030975.1. Taxonomy (NCBI): domain Eukaryota; kingdom Fungi; phylum Ascomycota; class Dothideomycetes; order Lichenotheliales; family Lichenotheliaceae; genus Lichenothelia; species Lichenothelia convexa. The sequence continues at coordinate 32,731 of JAGFMK010000040.1, read as the reverse complement.
GGCATTCTGGCCTCTCTTCCTCTTCTTCGATGTATAGTGGCTCTCCCCAATAAATGCCTCCATATCATGCGCTGCTTCCTGGTCTCCGAATAGTTGCGGATTTAACGCGCCTCCGGTGGAAGGTGTTCGCGGCTGGGTTTCCGGTCTTCGTATTCGTTTGGTTGAAGAGGTACTACGAGTGAGGATTTTAAACGCATCCATGGCTCAAGTGTCAACTAGAAAAATCAACGGGTTCCAGGCACATGGAGCAACTCATCTCGCTAGGTTCAGAAAACATTCTGCCGTTTGTGCACCGCATTGACTCCGAGGACATAGGCCCAAGGTGCCGACAGAGCGGGGCGTGCCAAGATGCTCCGCCTACTACCTGACAAATAATGCCGATACTAAACTATACACATACCCAATTATTGCGTACCTTATTCTCAGGATCCGTTTGAGAGGCACTACATAGTGCTAAAATCAAAGCAGAGTTTTGAAATTCTCAGGGTAAGCTTACCTGCGCCCAGCCAGCCGAAACACAACACTGTCATGAGGAGTCACGGGTTGATGTTATTATTTAGCCATCGAACAGCATCGGGTACTATTAATTGTGGAGTCAAGATCGTCCTAAAGGTCACTCCACAGTATAAGCACTTTAATTCTACCACACAATCAAATATACTACAAGGAGTTATCCTACGCCGGACTCTCATTCACTTATGACCACTTCTAAGTAACTTGCGCTGCAATGTGTCGAGTTCTACATCCCGAATTGTTTGCCAAGTCGGATGGAACCGTATGAAGATCGTGGGTGCATCATATGGGCAATCGATGCCCACGATTAACATACCCTGCCTGCCAGGTCGTTCCCAGTTTCACGAGTCACTCTCGATCGTAAGCAGCGTCGCATAAAACAACTCACCGCCTGCATGGACGAGAGGGCTAATGGCTCCAACAGGATCTGGACCAAGTGCGGCCGCATCACATCCCTCGCCAGCTTATCGTTTGATCAAGCGCATAAGCAGATCGTCTGATCACGGCTCGTACCGCAAAAGCTCGTGTTAGAGCTGCGCTTTCTGGAGCCCGAGAGAAAATTGGGGATGTGCTGGTCTAGATCAAGTTCTATGGCCGGCGCAACTTGATTCACACGACACTGGACGGGCGGCAGCGAATCGGACGACGTGGTCCGGGAAATAGGTCGAAGGAAGGTGATCGAGCTTTGGAGCTCGACATGCCTAGTCGTAGGATCTGATGGGCTACACCCGTGAACTGGGTTCGAGTAGCTCATCGTCGTGGCGGTGTGACCAAAAGCATAACATACGTTGTTATCTTTAGAAACAGACCCCGAGCCCTTCGTGTTGAGGGTACGCAGGAGACCCGACTGGAGGATGGGCGTAGAGATCGCCTAGAGGGCCCAGCAGCTCCACGTGGTTCGCTTGTGGCAAGGCTGCACGATATGAATTTATGTCGAGACAGGATGGGCACATTCTCACGCGACTTATCACCTGGGACGACCGCCACTATGCTTAGTTATTCGCCATCACCGACTCAGGCGAGCATCCTAAAGAGTACCTAGGTCGTGAAGTAGTGATCTGCAGCAATAATTGATCTCAGAGGTCTCTTTTATTGTCGCCAAAGCGTCCGGAGTCTTCCACATGATGGGTATTTCGTACTCTTTGGAGTAGTTGTTTGGCGGTACCAGCTTTCCGAGAAATTGCCTAATGAGGTTACTGTAGTTAAGCTCAGCTCTAATTTTTGATGTGTAGCCCGGTCTACATATTAGGTTAAAAAGTACGGTAACCTGAGCGTGTCGGCGCATCTCCACACTTAGGATATTAATTGGTCCAACGGACCGGCCACCCTAATTGAACCGCACATCCAAACCCGCATTGCTTCTGAACCTTTAGAACCCCTCTACGCCATCCGTACTTAGGGAAATGGTATTCCCATTTCTTCGGACCGATAACGCCTCCTTCAATTGACCACCTGGTAATGCTAAGTTCCGAAGCAGGAAGCAACGACTTTCAGAGAACGGCCCAAATCCTTGTACTCTTCCTTGAGAAGCAGCTTCGTGAAGCTCTCCCAGGATGTGCTCGAATCGTCCCAGCCTACGCAGATCTTCTGGCAAGCTACCCATGCGATGTATCCGTCCGAGTTGGTAAACCTAGCCTCTAGCAGCTCTCTCCGAGCACCTCTGAGATGTTGGTTTCAGCCTCCTCTGTTTGCCCTACCATTAAGATATCTACTTTAAGCTCACCCCTGCTACTTCAGGAACTTGATTCACGTTCCATGTACCGGCAAGGCTGCAGCCCACCGATAAATTGATCCTGCTTAACCGAGTTCCCGGAAAGAGATATGGCCCCCATCTTTGGTGCATTTGGAACGACGCTTTTGTTATTCGTGAGCCTGGCCAATCTTAGCTGAAAGTCATCAAATGTCCCGGCCAAGGGTTCCGTTCTAGGAATACAACGGCGTGGAATGGTTTCTCGCAAATCATGCTTTAGCTAACTGTCTACGTGGCTCGGTGTCAGGACTACTACTGAAGATTTTCCAATGCAAGCGTTATCAGCTTAGCAAAAGTGCAGTCTGCACCGTAGGCGCCGCGCCGCCAACGAAGCTTCTAGCCTCAGCCACGCCTCGTTTCCCAGTCAAAGCTAGCTAAAACGGGCGTTTCCAACGCGAGGTGCAAATCCTTCGCCTTGATCCTTTGTGACAAACACACTCTCTCAGTATGCCGCCTCTGTCCATCCTTCGTCAATGACCTTGCCACAGGGGGAACAGATTCGAAAACCCACGGCGAGATGCAAAGTCGTGCGGATAATTTCCCCTTTTGATCTGTCAGGCCAGTTGCTGGTATGGATTCTGCGCACATTCTCCGTGCCAGCTCCATAACATACTCTCATTCTGGCCTTGTATTGATTCGTCTTCGACAGTAGTATTTATAGTAGTTGATACCCGTTGAATAAACTTGTATGCTATGCTTCTTGGCTTTAATTCCAATTTGTACCAAGATAGCCAGCGCACCAAGTAGCAGTCATGCCTCTCGCAAAGAGCATCTTGGGGACCATCCTCCTGTTCAGCGCATACTTCACACAGACCTACACCTTGGTTGATGGCCGTGCAAACCCTGCTTTGCTGGAGCGGGGCGAAGGCTACGCAAGCTTTGATACCATCTCATCCCTGCCCGCCCTCTCAAGACGCGATGGTCCATTACTTTGCAGCTCAGGTAAACCTTGCCTTGACAAGAGGTATGTTGATCAATCTCCACTAGCTCCGAGTACGTTCTGCTCTAAAGTCTTCCAGCTGCTGTGGCCCTCAGGGCAAATGTGGATATGGACCTTCCTATTGCGGCACCGGCTGTATATCAAACTGCAATGCTCAGTCGATGTGTGGCAAATACAGTGCGGGAGGGACACGCAAGTGTGGCATGAACCTGTGTTGCTCTGTGTACGGATGGTGCGGGGTGAGTAGATCGGTTCACATAGTCAACCTCGACTAATTCTTTCCAGACCGACGCGGCGCACTGTACGGTCGACTCAACTGGACTTACCGGCTGCCAGCAAGGCTTTGGATCGTGCCAAGTGGTGCCTGCTCCATCATGCAGCACAAGCGGTGGATCCTCGAGCGGGCGAACGATTGGATACTACCAGGGGGCCAACGTTCGAAGTCGTGCTTGCAATCGGATCTCGCCCAGTCAGATCAACACGGCGGGATACAGCCACTTATATTATGCCTTCGCCCTAATTGACCCTTCGACCTTCAAAGTGGTGCCGGCTGACTCCGCTGATACTGCGCTTTACACTCAATTTACGGCTCTGAAGACCTCGTCGATACAGACGTGGATTGCAATTGGTGGCTGGGAGTTCAGTGATCCCGGCCCAACGCATACTACCTGGTATGAGATTAGCTGCTCTTTCACTTCGTTTCCCGTCCCTTTGTGAATATGTCTCGTCACATACTGGGGCTTCGGCTGATAAGGGCCTTAGGAGCAATCTGACTGCTAGCTCTGCTAACCGCGCCGCCTTTATCTCCTCGCTCACATCCTTTATGAAACAATACGGCTTTCAAGGCGTCGATCTTGACTGGGAGTACCCCGCTGCCCCTGATCGAGGCGGCAGTTATGCAGACACAGCGAATTTCGTCTCTCTGGTGAAGGAGATGCGTGCTGCTTTTGGAACCAAGTACGGCATCAGCCTCACTCTTGCGCCGGATCCGGGGGCCGTCAACGGGTTTGATGCTATATCCATGCAACCATATGTAAGTTGTCCATTTCCTAATAAGATGAACTGGCGGGAGCTAACCACGTGTCAAGGTGTCTTGGTTCGGATTTATGTCTTACGACTTGCATGGCTCATGGGATGCGGACAATGCAGCTGGCACCGTGGTTCGAGGCCAAACCGATGTCAGAGAAATCTACAACGATACTAAGGCCCTGTGGTTTGACGGTTTGGACCCCGCCAAGATAAACTTCGGAATCGCGTACTATGGCCGCGGATATACTCTGGCTAGCGCATCCTGTGCTTCCTTGGGATGCGCTTTTACAGGTCCTAGCAAGCCCGCACCGTGTACCAATGCCGCCGGCGTTATGTCTCTAGTCGAGATCAAAGCTCTTATAGCGCAAAAGAACCTTGTACCGCAACTGATCTCTGGTGCTCAAATGAAGCAAATTACTTGGGACGACCAGTGGATCGGTTATGACGATGCAGACACATTTGCCCTGAAGAAGAGTTTTGCGAATGGCCTCTGCTTCGGAGGAACAATGGCTTGGAGTGTTGATTTCAACAGCGGTTCCGGAAGCGGCAGCACACCAGACGCGAATTTGCCAGTAACTAAAGACGGATCCTGCGGAGCGAGTAAGAATAACACGATTTGTGGTAACTGGGCGTCCGGGAACTGCTGCTCATCCTCTGGTTACTGTGGCAGTACCTCTGCGTACTGCGGGAATGGCTGCCAATCAGGAAACTGCACTGTCGGTGGACAGAGTACAGACGGCACCTGCGGAGCCGCATACAGGAACTCCGTTTGCGGATCTTGGCCAGCGGGGAGCTGCTGTTCATCTGCTGGGTATTGCGGTAACACAGCAGCACACTGTGGTACTGGATGCCAATCCGGATGCAACAATGTTACAGTCAGCTCATCTAGCTCGAAATCATCAACATCACCAACATCTACAAAGTCGTCTACAATTTCGACGTCCAAGTCACCTTCAAGCTCGACATCCAAGCCCATTTCAACTTCGAGTACCACTCCTTCTCCGCCCAAATGTACGCATTACGATGAAGATCCAGGGTTAGGGTACGATACCGACTACTGTGTTTGTTCCGGCTCAACGTTCCCACCGACTTATCCCGTTACATCAGTTACTGCCAACAACTGCGCATACAGCACAATGCCTACGCGTACTTTCGATCCCAAGGCAACTCTTCCCGTCATAACTTCCAACTGTCAAGTCTGTACCATCATCGGACAAAACAATGGACTCTGCACTACTCAGTCTGGTTGCACACCCACTACTGTGGCGTCGCCCACCCCTGACCCCAAAACTTGCGTACTCACCGGCAGTTACTATACTGATCAGACCATATCTGGTGGTGGATCAGATAGCGGCGGGGCTGTTACCAATCAAGACGAGAGTAACTACCTAAACCTCCAATTCCAAGGCGGTGCAGGCATCTGGAACGATGACAACTGCAACGTGATCGCGATGGGCGGAAGTTGCACCGAGAAGACCTCCGACACTCTTCTCGCCTACGACGTTGTCTGGAAAGGAGATTATGTAGTCCTATCAGGTTTCAAGGGCTGCACCGCTCAGTACAACGGCGTGACGTACAATGGCAAAGCCGGCCAAGACTTCACTACCCTCCCATTGTTCACCACCATCACAGACACTTGCGCCGTCAGCTTCCCCTGCCAGTACGCAGTGCCCGTCAACTCGTTCGGTTATGCCCCGGGCATTTGCGGCTTGCATATCATTCAGTGGCAGAAGAACGAGAAAAGCTCGAACCCAAACCCCTATTATGAAATCAGCCTTTTGGTCAACGATAACAACAGGCTGAACTTGGCTACTTTGACCAAGGTGGACGCGTCGTCCCCGGTTACGGTGAAGACTGTGCTGCCCAATCCTCTGATTATTACCTTGGGCACACTCGACAGTGATCCGATTCACTTTGACTACCGCCCCGCTGTGCAGTGGGATAGCAATCAGTCGCCGCAATGCAACATGGGTGCTTACGATAGTGGGAAGAGGGAAGGCGATTGCACGTGGTCGTGTCCTTGAGTTGGGATTTCGCGGAAGTGATCGGAGCAGTAACGTGATTTGAGAAATGAAGTGTCTGGGTGGGTGGCGGAAATCGGAAGGAGATCTGTACCTCGAGGGGAGAGGGAGATTCAAATTCATGATCGTCATTGGAAGAGAACAAAACAACGCGTCGTACAGTGCTGATTTGCTTGAACTTACGCTGGTTCCGAGTGCTTTGTTCTGTAGCTTCGCGGTTTTTACGGAACCTCAACTTCATGTACATTGAGCAGCTTCATTGAATGGAAAGATCTTGAGCTCCGTCCGTCGTAGCTCTGCGCCTTCCCGCTAGAACCCACCACCACTCCTAAGTAAGCACAACTGGAATGCAACGAGCCGAAGAAACATGCCATCTGAGCTTACGGACTCTTTCTGGCGCCCGAAAGAGTATAATTGAAAGGTATGGCCATGGTGTTCAATCTCCCCGTGTCAAACCTCGCCTTCATAACTCAACTGAATTTAGCACGGTAGGATCCCGCTCCTGGGACAATGGAACCCCGGAGAAATCATGAGGCAACAGCATGCACGCAATGCTGTTTGGCCGGTGAGAGGCTTGTTTCAGCCGGCAGTATCTTGCAATACCTACGTCTATTGCGCCCAAGTGCGTACATCACGTCTAAACAGCACGTCTAAAATCCAGCATAACATAACATCCTCGCGCCAAGAATGATTATGACAGGATATAGATCACATTCCCTTTTCCAAACGCCTACCAAGTTCGCATGATCTAATCTAGTCTAATCCAACGCCAAATAACCACCTCATGCCCGTTAGCTCATCATCTCGTTGAATTATACACCTCGAGCTCTGCATGAATAGAAGGATAACACGCATACCGCGGATCGCTCGGATCCCAACCAATGCAATTCCAGCACGTCAGAACATTCTCCGGATCCAGCTCCTTCTTCATCGCCAACAACCTGTTATAGTTATCCAAGCCCCAGAACGTGCGCGCTGGGTCAGGCTCAAACACATCAGCCTCGTTCTGATACGCCCCCGAATTAGGCGCGATGGCTCGTAATATCCCCGCGGCGTTGTGCACAGTCAAGAATGCATTGTTGATGGTTGCTACGTTAGCGTTATTGGCAAACCCCTTGTTGACGAAGACATGCCAGGTCGCATTTCGCCACGCTGGTGTGACGGAGGATGTCCCATCGCCGGGGTAGTTGGAGGGTGGCGTGACGAGGAGCTGAAGCGGCGGGCTATAAGTGAGAGTTCTCGGATCCGCCGTGGTGTTAATAGTAGCAGCATCCACCGAGTCCACAATCCGGCCAAGCGCATCCGCAACGGTTTGCTGCCCGGCAGCCGTGTCGAGGAGGGCCTTGGGAATAAGCCGACTTCCAACCGCCAATCCTATACCGACGGCTTCGTCATGCGGGACAATGTAGTTCGTGAAGAATTCGTAGAACGAGTTTACGGTGTCAACTTGGCTTGTGATGGCGACGTTACCGAGTGAAGCAGAGGCCACAAAATCGGTTACCGGTTTCATTGAGGCCACGGCTTCGCTGTGGTTGAGAAGAGGTGTCGTCAAAATCATACCGGAAGCCTGCTTGCTCTGCGCGCCGGGGGCGATGTAACCGCCCCAGCCCTCGGAAGCCCATTTATTTGCATTGGCGACCATAATGTTGATAAACTTATTGACTGAGGTCGGGTCGACAGAGAAGTACTGGATGTATGCAACCTGAAAGCAGTCGTGAGTACCCCCAGTAAGTAACGATAGGAAAGCACGTACCTGTAAAGTAACTTGTGGGTGTGCCCTGTAAGTCATCTCCATATTTACCCCGAATGTACTGCCGCCTCCGCCGCGCAAGGCGTAGAAGATGTCCTGATTCTGGCAAGCGTTCGCAGTAACATATGTTCCATTCGGCAAGACGGTCTTGATCTCCATCACATTATCAACTCCCAATCCCATCGTGTTGGATAGTGCACTGTGACCGCCACCAGTGATCCATCCACCGGTAGCTCCGACAGTGCGACCCGAGCCTCCCACGACAGTGATGTTGTTGGCCTCGGCAAACTGATAGATTCCGTCCCAGCCTTGGCCAGCTCCCATAGTGACACCATCCCCAGCGGGTGCCGAGCAACCTTCTGGCACGAAATCTCTGGTCAACTGAAGCGCCGGCCGATAGGGATAGGTCCACAAAGCCAAGGAGTTAGGTGCGGAGCTGCGGCCCTTGTAGTCATGCCCACTATTCTTGATCACCAACGGAACCTTCGTGGACCGCGTGAAGTTAAGCGCTGCCTGGACATCCGAAACAGTTTGGACGGCTATATAGTAGTTTGGTACGCTGCCTTGGTAGCATGTGTTCGGAGGCGCAAAGTAAGTTGGATCTGCCGGAGCATTGAAATCCAGCGTACAGCCATGCGCGTTGGCCTGGCAAGAACCCCAGTTTGTCTACAGTCCGAGGTCAGCGATACTGTACGGTATAGACTTATAGCAAGGCAACTTACGTTTTGATACCCACCAAATTGCTCAGCAATGAAAGTGTCGGTGGTATATTCGGCCTCAACCGCAGGACACTGAGCGACATTCTGTAATGGTATCGAGCTGTTGTCGAGATAGCAGGGTCTTGCCATGGGCGTTCCGGCATACAGGCGTCCCCCAACGCTCTGATTCAGTGCCGCCCATTGTGAGCGAGTGACGCTGTAGATGGCCAGAGACGGTCTTCTATCGTATAATGTGGGTGAAGCTTGCGCTCCTAAGCCTGACAGAAGGAGGAGAATCGCTGAATTGGCATAGTTGAGTCGCATTTTGCGTGTTCAGCAGCCGCCAAAAGCAGGGTTTTTCAGATGGTGGAAGTTGTAGGAGCGCATGGTTTTTGAAGATTCTTCCCGGAGCCCAGGTTTGGCCCTCGGTTCGTTTTCTTCAATAATAAGCCTGAAGCAGGCATACCTAGCCCTGGAGATCATTGACATGGATTATTTTGCGGCTAGACGGATCTACAGAGAAGGACTTGCTGCCCATTTGCGCCTAGGCCGGCCAGATAAACGCTAAAAGCGCTAGCGATACCTAGATGGGTGCTGGGGGCATTATTGATTGGTGCTTACTTATATCTCATATTTGTCCGACCCGGATGACGAAGTTTAGATACATACTTATGGATGCCACCATCTGTCCCGACGAAGCGGCGGGCGTTGCTTAAGAGGAGAAGCCTTTGCTTTGCTGGTGTACAGTAACGTTACGGTTCAGAGAATCGCTGTTGGTAAATTTAGAATCTGGTAAGGAACGTGGCTGCCCTGCGCAGGGCAATGGATCAGCCGGCCCGCCAAGCCCTAACCACTGCCGCGGCCTGCTAAGGCAGATCTGCACGATAATCCGATCTCTGGCAATAGTGTGGGCACGCGATGCTGTTCCAGTCTTTGCATGAGGTGACCTATCAACTGGACTGGTTGTTGCGTCTGCAGCTGCCTTTTTCCTGCAACTTTAATCCACTTACTGTTCCATGCGGATTAAACAGCGTTCTGGCGACAAGGATGTACTGTATCTAGGATTCTGGGTAACGAGTGGCGGCAGCCGGAGCGAGCATTATCCGACTCCCAATCTCAAAAGTAGTCGGCAACACTACCGGCGACACCCCAAGAAGACACCGCACATAGGTCGGGGCGATGGCTCCTGACGCTCAAAACACCACAGAAAAAAAGATCAATCTCCCTGCAAGCAGATCCCTGACCGGGACGGATGCCTATTTGAAAGCTTGGGAATGCCAGACCATATGCGTTAACTCTGCCTGCGGAGGTGATGCCAATATCCGCGTCTCAGCAACTACCGTAGGCTATCAAAGGCCATCTCCCTCTGTATGAGCCTCACACGCATAGCCTCTAGAATAGGCGGACGCAGCGGTAGAATAGTAGTGCTGGTCGGCATCGCTCTGGGTCTAGCTATTTTGGCCGCAGCACTCACCAAAAGCCTTAGAGTTTTCCTCCTGGAGCAGGCTCTCTGCCGGTCCTTTTACCAGATCCGCGATCCCACATTGATCGACTTCAATGGCGGCATCGAGGAGAGCAAGTGCAAAGTGGAGAGCATCCAGGCCACTCTGTCGCAATTGAACGGTTTGTATGAATTGCTGGCCCTACTACCAGGTAGGCAGACCTCCATGGAAGGCTACAAGGACGGTTCATGTGCCCACCACTAACGTACAAAAGGGCTACTGGTAACTGCGTTCTATGAGCGCCTCGCGAACAGAGTCGGACGGAAGTCCATCTTAGTAGTGAATCTGGTCAGCTCCGCGTGTGGCATCATATACTTTACCACTGTCTGTAAGTGTTAGCTCTCTATAGTCTTTTGGCGAACGTCATCAGTGCTTGACCCAGCGCCATTAAGAGATAGCCAAGAATGACGTTACGATCTATCAAATCTGATTGCTAAACATTAAGTTGTTGCTGACTGTATGCAACCGTAGGTTACTTCTATAAGTGGCTAGACATTCATGCTGTCCTGCTTACTTTCCTGTTCGACATGATCGGTGGTGGCCCGCCTGTCCTTAAAGTTCTTCTCTATACATATATCGCTGAAGAAACGGATCCTTCTCTACTGTGCGTCTCTTACCGAGCCTGCGTTATCTCCGTTTTACACTTGCAAGAGTAACAAGCTGGCAGGACCACAACGTACTTTTATTTGAGTGCTTTCCTTGAGGCTATGAGAAATGTAGGAACGGCAATCGGGTCGATGGAGCTGAGCAAGCATGCCTTCCTCCTTAACGGCGTAGCGTCTACCTTCTATGTTCTGGCAATCCCCCCGGCACTCCTACTTCCACCATCACATACCGGAAACTCTCAAATGGCGTCGGATGTTAGTGATCAAATGGTAGCCGACTCGCTTCTCCTCCAAAAGAAGGTTAGTGTTTGCTTGCGGCGCTTCGTGGGTCAAAGCAGCTGACGAGGCGGTCTACACAGGAAACTTGGCTGCGTTCGATTTTCGATGACTACAAGAGCTCGCTGACAGTAATGGCTTCAATGTTAAGTGGAAGCACTACAACGCAACTATGCCTATGGACTTTCTTTCTCAACGACTTTGGTCTACCCATCCGGATCCTGTTCCAGCAATGGGCCAGCATGTCATATGGGTGGCCACTATCCGACACGAATGCCGTTCTTGCTGCCGAGGGAGTCTTTGGCGGAGTCATCATCCTATCGCTGCCACTGATTAGTCGACTATTTTTACTGCCGAAGTTAGGCTCCCAAGACCGGATTGATCTCCTCGTTGTCCGCATCAGCCTCATAACCGGTGTCATCGGAATCACTGCTGTTGGTCTTGCGCCTACTGGAGCTCTGTTCTTGGTAGGGCTCACACTCTACTATTTTGGATCCGGCTTCGATGACTCATTGCGATCCTACAGCACGCGCAGTTTGCCAGCCACGACTGAGATCGGCGAGTTGTACGTCAAGATCTCGTTGATTGAGAACCTTAGTGGTTTAATAGAGAGCCCTACGTGGAGTTTCATATACGCTGCGGCTCTCAATTCAATCCTTTTGCCAAGTGGGCTTCCGTTCTACCTTTGCGCGATATGCTTTGCGGCAGCAACTCTTTGTGCGTGGCTTTTGAACAGGGCCGGCGACAGGGTTGCATGGATGCGGGTCAGGCCAACCGCTCATGAGTACACCAATCCGTTGCAGTCCATGAGCTTGACGGCGGTCACGTACCCGTAAGAGAAAAAGAGTGTCGATACGTGGATTGGCACGATTGCAGCGGCCTAATTAAGTCCAATCCTTGATTGGCCGGACACATCGGACTAAGCGCTACGTCTCAAGAACGTGGGCATTTCAGTTTCCTGATGAAAGTCCGAGAGACTTAGAAGATGGCTCGATCTCTATCTAAGATGCTCATAGCGCTCCGCGGCACTTTCCAGGATCTTTTGCAGCAACTGTTCGAAACTGAGACCCGCTCTCGATGCAATCATCGGGAGATACGAATACCCCGGAGCCAGACCTGCTAAGGCCTCCACTTCAGTCACATGAGGCACAGCGCCCTTTCCGCTGCTGTCCATTCGCAAATCCACCCGCCCTGCGTCACGATATCCAAGCTGACACCATGCATCGAGAGCGATCCGACAGGCAGCTTGAACTTCGGGATCGGACATGTCGGGCTCGACATCTTCAACGTGAGGCGTATAAGCTTCCCAACTACGCTTCATCTTGTCTGTGAGGAAATCTATATTTTCTGGGTTTCGCCAGCGGAACTCATGGACACCGAGGACTTGAGCTTTCGAGCCCGTCCCTATCACCGCTACTGTAAATTCTCGGCCGCCAAGGAATCGCTCAATCAGGATGTCTTGCCCCGGAAAGCGCTGACATACGAGATGAACAGATCGCTCCAGATCCTCCGGACGGGTAATCTTGCTATGGACGTCCACGCCTTTCGAAGACCATTCTCCCACAGGCCTCGTGAAAAGCGGGTACGTTTCTAAGGCAGTGCTATGAACGCTTTCCCTGATTGCACTAGCCGCTCTATTCTGCTGCGCCGTTGCCGCGGGTTCGCTCTTAACAACCGCAAATGGAGCAGTCGGAATTCCGAAGTGCTGTAACACCATCTTTAAAATCTTTACAGTCAGACACCCGCCTTGGATCGTTAGCCGCGCGAGATCGACTTACCTTTACCTTCGCCTTATCCATGTACAATGCCAGCGACGCGGCACTGGAGAAGGTGAACGGAATCTGCCATGCTTCAAGTAGACATGGCACTGCGGACTCACGCGCTGTCCCCAGAATGCCGCTGGCGATATTGAACACTATATCCCACTGTGCGTCTTGCCGAGCGAGGCATTCAATGAGGGCCTTGGTATTACCAATACGCGTGACAGTGTGCCCGAGCTTTGACAGAGTGGAGCACACGGCTTCTATTTGTGCGTCATCCGCCAAACCCACGACATCGTCCTCTGAGTAACCTAAGGCTCTATAATAGGGCTGAGAGCCGTAGGTAACCCCAATCTTGTACGGGGTTGGCATCGCCGAATCGGCGCTCAAAGACCCCAGCGAAGCCCTGACGTTTGGACGTTGTAAGAAGATTGGAGATATCGAGTGTTTATCGTTGCCGACACTGTGTGACAATAGCTAGCTATTTCGCTGGAAGTCTGATGAAGTGCATGCAAATCGACATGCTGGACTAGTACCGGGGATCTTCGGACATCATGACGATGTGCTGGCCGCGCCTTTTGTACTCTACGCTCCTGCAACCACACATCAGGGTAGGTACCTCGAAGTTAGCGACCCCAACAGGCATTGCAGCTCTTCGCAGGCCGACGCTACACAATAACGCCGTAGGTTATCGTCTTGCATTGAGACCCCGCAGTAGTGCGGCCGCGGATCTACGTTACTGCAATCTCACCATGAAGCCGGCAGCAATGGTTCGTTGTAGCCGAAGTGCATCATGCATGTGACGGTCTGCAACAAATTTAAATGACAAGAAGAGCAAAAAGTAGAGCGGATCATTGGATATTGATCTCTCCAGTAACGTGGACGGTGCGGAAGGCCCGGCATCCCCTTCAAACCAGCATCTCAGTATCTCCCTTAGTGCATCCGCATTCCTATCACCTCCGGGACCAGAAATGTTGCTCGGTGTTCGGAGTTAATTGATGCGGGCAGTAAGCGGCAGCGTCCAATACTTGACCGCGACTAACTAAAGTGACCAATCAGCGATGCTGCACGGCCCTACCCGCTCCCCACAGATGATCTGTCGATCTCCGAGGAACATTTCTGGTCCCGGAGGTGATAGGATTACACTAGGTCCTCGCATGGCACTATTATTCTCGCTTATCTAGGAGTATATAACTATTAGGGCTAGACTAATATCTTAGTAGGGCTAGTAGTAAATAGGGCGAGTAACTAGCCCTATAAGCTATAATATAGAAGTACTTTTTAGTAATTACTATACTACTTTTCTAAAAATAGTAGGTATACTAGAAGTATAATACCTACCTAGCTAGGTAGTGTAGAGACAAAGCAGACTTCATCTCTGCCAATTGAATAATACTAACGATCTAGGTAGTACAGCTTCGCTGACAAAGCGCACCGTGTCAGCTGAGGGTATGAAAGACCGTAAGCGTACCCTTGCTTCAGCTTTTCACACCAAACTACTCGCGTGATACATTACGAGGGCTGATCGTGCGACGCTCCCGAAGCGTAAGATAAGTTATTGGTTGTCTTATGGAGTACAAATAAACGTGCGCAGAAATTTTACATTAGCAGCAAGACCAAGACCGTTCAGTACGCCATTTCTGTCCCTATTGTCGTGCCTTTCAGTGTATATCGCATGTGAATGAGTGTATCAATCCTAAAACTTGCATCGATACAATGCCGTATGGTTTGCTCTCTCCTATCGCGAGGGCAACCGGCTTTCCGGTGATTCGTCGTCTACCCCATCGCGATCCTAAATATTAAGAACTTCGACTGGATTGGGTTGGTAGTAGGCTCCAGATCAAATGATTTCATTATACTTGTGTCATCTCCCTGTCTTTCCGTGTAGCTACAAAGGTTTGCTACACCCAAGCTCTGTAAAACCTACTGCTCCATTCTCCACTTCCCTGAGGATGCCTTACTGTTCATACGCCGTCGCCAGATCTACTGCGGCATTGTCAGGCATAGCCCGAAAGTTCATGTTAGTGGCTGTCAGCTGTCATGGTCGCTGCAAAAATGGTACGAGGTATTCGTGTTCCATGCATTCACCCCCTTCGTACATTCTTACATGGATCAGGAAGAAGTCATTTAGGAACTATTTCCGCTTCAACGTATTGATGGGCAACGAACGGACCCATGCCACAGAGTACTCCTTGGGGAAGCAGGTCGGCGGAGTATACAAATCCTTATACGGACGTATCAACCACAGGTATGACATTCTACCCGGGCTGTTCAGCACACTAGCTAACCACCAGGCGTAACAAGATCTAGATTTGAAATCGCCGAACGTCCTGTCGCCGTGAAAGCCAGCAAGCTGGCCTCCCTCCTGCTCTTGAACAATGATCTGATCAGTGGAAGATGAGCTACGATTGCTCCAAGACTCGTCTTACGCGCACACCAAATGCGCCGTTGTCCGCTTTCCGGTTTCGATCAGGCGAGAAGCATAGATTGTGGCTGATCAATAGTTCCGCTTATGGTATGTAGAACTCAGTATTGATGGGTATAATATGACCGTGATCGCCAACAACTTTGTAGCTGTTCAACCCTATGAAATAGACCTTGTACTCTTGGTGCGGGTCAGCGTACCGACAATGTCGTCGAAGGCCAGGGAAATCCCACGGACATGGTGTGGATGCGTAGTTCATTAGGCATGCTACTATTGTTTCCATTATTGGATAATCGCTGACGTATGATGACTTAGATAGTGGCTTCTCGGGAACGGATGGGATCTCGCCAGTAGCGTCACCAATCATCTACTACGAGGCGGCGAGTAGCACAACTCTGACTACAAACACTCCCACAGTCGATCCCGGTCAACAAAACCGTTGTGCCAACGACCCGCTATCCGCTACAATCCCCACTTACCCGATCCCTGTATTAGAACCCGCCGTCACTATAACCGTCCCAATCGAGTTCAAACCCATCGACACAATCTACCTCCTCTGGATGGCCGGCGCAAAGCGCCCCACGTGAACTACAACGACCCCGTCATCCTCGAGGCCAAGCACGGCAACCTTACCTTCCTCGACCGGTACAACGTCCACGATCTAGGCTCAAACACCTCCGTCCGCATCATCCTGAAGAACTACATCCCAGGATACCACCCAATGAACATCCGTGACCGCAACGTCACCGTTCTCGCCGAAGGCCTACGCGAGAGGGACGGCAGCATCACGCACTGCGCGAACCCACCCACAACGCCGCGACACGCAGATCGTGCAAGCGGCGGCGTGCAGCTCAGCCAACGCGACGGTGTGGGATTGCGACGGGCTGCCGTACTATATTGTTGTGCAGTATACGCAGGATAACCCGGTGGTGGGGCTGTTGCATTGTCACACCGCGTGACATGTGTGGGCGGGGATCTTGACGATGTTGTTGCTGGAGAGGCAGGAGGATATTGGGAGGGGGAAGGGGGTTCTGAGTGTTGTGACGCTGACGTGTAGGGAGTGGGCGGGGTGGACGGACAGGAGTGTGCTGGAGCAGATCGATTCTGGGTTGTAGATGGACTTCGATGGTATGGCTTTGCAGTGGATGGGGACGGTGAACCGACATTGAGGGCGGACGCATTGAGTTGTTGTGTCTTCTTTGCCAGCGATGAAGTTGATACACTTCTCTGGCCGAGACGGTATGTCTCTATTGCTAACCCGCTTTGCTGACATCTTACCCATGCGGTCTGGACCGTGACACTGGCTCTCCCACTATGATTTACGCAACCATGCTCGAAATTGCGTCGGTATTGAACCAAGATTTAAGCGACTCTTATTCGACTGTGCCTCGCTCTGTTCGGCACTTCACGTTCGCACTCGGGTCTCAACAACCGCGATCATATACCACCTCGCACGGTTACAGTGGCATGGCGGGCAGCAGGCAGAGATTCCCATACCTCCTTCAGGGTCCGGTAACACCCAGTGCTTGGCTCAAGCAGGCAACGTCTCCTTCCCAGCCGGATACCACCCGTCTGGCTTGGCCGATTACAGTGGCTTGGCCTCGGGAGGAGTCGGGGCTCCATGTTTCTGCCATGTAATGAAGCCTTGCTTGGAGTTGCACAATCGTACTTCAGTAGTAAAATGGGCCTGTGAGGGCTATTACTCTGCTGCAGTGATATTGGATTTCGTCGGCGTAGATGACGTCTTTCAAAGACCGAAGAGCTCGCGCATTTGTTGCTTTGCCGTTGTCACTTGCGAGCCATGGATGCGGACCCTACCCTCAGCGAACCCTTAAATTTTCTTCGTGAACTGGCGCTCCAACGGTGAACATCGCAAAAACATTCAGTACCAACGCTGATGACGCGCCTGCGTATAGGCAGAATTCGGGCACCCCTGTGGCAGGTCATGGCAACACGAGCACAAACAGGCAATGCGTTTTACGTCCTGGGCCAGATTATCTGCACGAGTAGAGCTTTCTCAACAGCTCTGAATAGAGCAAGTCATCTCACACAAATCCTACGGACAGTTGAGAAGCTGGCTTCAGCACCATGAGCATGCTGGGAAAGATCTGACCCCTTCTCAAGACCATCGATACACCCCAAAATCATCCCTGACCAAATTCACAGTGAAGCCCCTACACAGCGTTACTGCTGCAGCATGGGAGTGACGGCGCTCAAGCCGGCACGCAGCTCGTAGGACGAACAGCTAAAATGGTCATGATAAGGATGGTTAATTAGTGCGGGCCGGAGTGTATACCGTTACGACACGTAGTTCGCAAAAGGTTGATTGGTTCTCCTAAAGAGCGTAGTGGGTTCCTGGTATTGTGAGCATCTACAGGCTTGCATAGTAGGAAGCTTGCTCATGTGTTCCCGAAAGGACCCCATAGTCGAGACTCAAGTTTTTGTTATCCCAGAGAGAGAGACGGAGAGAGAGGAGAGCTCCTAGGACTATTTTTACACGATTGATCATTCGCCGAGTAGCACCCCTGGATGGGCTTTAAGTATGCAGTCGTATGCGGCCGCCTTCAACAGCAACACCTCACGGCAACTGCAACAAGGACATGTTTGAAAGATGGTGTTGAGCGGCATCAAGCGTTTCGCGCAGTATCATGCCTTAATTCTCTCGTTTTCACTGATCTGCATGCCTATGGCGGATGCTGCAGTGAGTTGTGCCAAGTCTCACGAAACGTCAAAAAAGGTTTTCACATTTGATAGTTATATCTGCTGGACCCTGATCCAGACGTCATTTGCTGTCCGGGTTTGCCGGAGAAAAGAAAGTCGGGCTTTTGGTGCATATTAGTTGATACGGAGAGCCTATAAAGACCCGTTTTCATATGCGTTAGGCAAGACCCTTGACAGGGTTGTTGATCCAAATGCCAAATACATTTTGTAAACATGCAAAAGTGCAAGACAAGACGAGACATGGAGTACACAATGGATATGCTCCGAGACGCTCGCTCGGCTCCGCTCTGTATAGCACATTGGCATAGTTATACAAGGATTTACTGGAACTCTGTTGCACGTAAACATCGGCATAAGCGACGGGAGGAGTATCTCGGTGTGCTCAAACTTCAAGCTCCTTTACAAAGTGGTAGGCTTATGATTTAGTTCTCTAGCACTAGCCCCAAGTAAAAAAATATAAGGGGGAACAAGATAACAAAATACAACGACCATAACAACAAACGAGGCACGAGATATATTGTTATATCATTCGTGAGCCAACAATCATGAAGTCTTGTCAATGTTGTCCCCTTCGAGTCATTCATCCTAGCCACCCGTGGCAACCCCGTCCCAACAAATCTGATCCCAAACGCTGCAGCCACCTCCACGACTTGGGACTAGTTAGTATTGGGAATCGGAGGGGTCGAGCCATAACAGACGCTAGGGATCGTATACGATGATGTCTATATCAAACATTCAGTCTCTTGAAAGGGGGGGAGAACAAGTCTTGTTCGCGACAATGAGGAAAAGAACCAGAAGGGTGTCATACCTGTATATATCCAGAGTAGGCTGTGCAGCAAGTCAGATACTCCGGCGAGCATCTGGCCGCCGTATTACCACCGGCGAAGTCGCAATTGAGTTGCCCTGGACTCGCGACACCACCGTCGTATACCACGCCTGCTACATTATCGGGGCAACAGTAATATTCGTTGTTGGGACAGGTGTATGTCTGCGGCTTTGCTTTAGGTAAGGCGGTGGTGACGGCGGTGAGGGCAGCGAGGCCAAGTACCGTGAGGGAGGAACGCATGGTTGGAATCAGCAAGGGAAAGGCTCGAAAGCGTAGAGTGAACTTGAGGCTGCTGTTGCTGAGACGCTGAGGATGGGTGAGATAGAAAAGATGAGGAACAACACCAAAGGAAGGGAGTCCCTCTTTACATGCGAATTCCGGCCTTTGCCGACATCAACCTTTGGTCAGAAGACCCGAGGTCGTCCAATAAAGCTGATGCAGTTGCATTGCGTCGGTGCAGTGCAAGGATGTCAGGTGTAAAGGTCGAAACCATGGAACCCTGAATAATGTGGAATAAGAGGTGAGAACTCCGGTGCTAAGGCTTGGACGCTAAGGAGTCTTTAGAATGGAAGCAGCGCTCGGTGACACCTGGGTTGCGCTTTGGGCCCTTTCCATCAATGTACTGGTGAGTTTGGCATGACATCGGCTGGCTCGAAGTATTCTTTGCTAGCACGAGCTTCTTTGACCAGAGTACAACTCGTATCTTCATCACAAGCTGCATGAGGCACCCACGAGCAAGCGAAGATGTAGGGGTTGATTGAGTAGCGAAGAGCCGTTCCCGGCCTGCATTCTTCGTAGGTCATCTCAGGCAACAGGTTATGGCAGGCAAGGGTGCTAGAAGGCTAGCTACCTTCCTGTGACGGCGGGTTGAAGAGTTCTAGTGATGATCCCGGCCTTGTACACAGCCAATGCCTCACGCGAGCGCGCAAGCGAATGAGTACAATTACGAAAACTTTTTACGATTGGTAGCACAGGGCGTAACCTTACTCGCTCTTATCGTGGGTCGGCTGACGATCTGCAAGGTATAACACGCAATTTATAGGGAGGGGTATACCGGGTCCATAGCTTGAGTTCGGCTCCGCAAAACTTACTTTTCTTGGGAGAGCGAACAAGGGCATGTTGCAGCAGCTAAACCTACATTATCAAGGTCAGTTTAGCCGAGACGAACGTACTTCGTATCAGGGGGGGTAATTTGTACAGAGGCGGGCGCACGCCCCACCAAAATTTTGCCGGCCTCTGTACAAATAACTCCTCTGATACGAAGTAGGTTAGGGCGTTTGGTTGGTAGGCATGAGGGGCTAAATGGTAGGTGGAAGCAGTCGCGAGGTCTCACCTGATTGACAACGAATCTATCAGACTGGCTCAGTAGCATGTTTCCTGCCGATCCGTTTCCAGATCTTTCGAGACAAGAAAAGTCTTCGCCTGGTAGGCTAGTCGTTGCCCTTTCTTGCGGTTGTGCCTGGATCTGAAAGGGCAAGCTCGAGCTCGTTACATCACCGGGGAGGGTTACCTCAGCAAGCTCAGGCTGACTTCGCGGGAGGCGTTTGGAGGCATGGTCTGTATTTTATCTGACCCTGAAGTGTATCCGCCACCAAAGTTATTTATCCTAAAGCGTACACCGCCTACTATATCAAGCTGGCGGGCAGAATAATCAACACTGCACGACACGGCTCAGTCTCTCTAGCACAGTACGCCCCAACAGTTGCAGACCCCTTAACTGGCGAGGTTTCTCTTCATTGCTGTGCTTACCCCGCTCTATTCCCGTCTCAGGGAGCCATGACCCGAGATTAGTATGGATTACGCAAAGAGCTCGATCCTGATCGCGCACCAGCGCCACTAGGATGCGGCATGGCGTCAGCGCTTCCCGTTAGCCACTGCCGGCGCCCCTCTCGCGGCGTCACCTTTGGACCAAACTTCATAAATTGTGGTGAACGAAGAACCAAGGAGGATAAGTGCGGATGGGTCAACATATCGTAGAAGGATGTCAAGTGGCAATTGGCGAACGCCGGTGGTCTTGCACTTTACGTCCGGAATCTTCTGAGTCTGGCTGATTTTGATTGTGAATGTGGTTGATTGTGTGTTTGATCTATAGAATCTATCGAAGAAGAAGACCAAATACTGTTGTGGGCATGGACGAGTAATTGATTGCTTGTTCTATCTACTCTATAAGAGGGTGTTTCTATATAGAATCACGATGTGTGTGCTCGGGAGCACCCGATTGGTCAGAGAGCGTGCAACTGCTGCTATACTCCCAACAAATACACTGTGTGGGTCACGTGCTTCGCTAATACCTTCAGATTTGACTGTTACATGCCCTCATTGACAGCACAGTCCGGCGGCAAGGGTTTACCACGACTATGATGAATGGCACCACGTACGTTCCAAGATCTCTGTAGAAGGGTGTGAGGGTGAAGAGCACCACCTTCGTTGAAGAACTACATAAGAGGTTATGCCTTCTGCGCTTAGCCAGTGTGCCTCAGGCTGAACGCTTGCTTCCGTTCCCGCGGCCACCTGTGAACAAGTTTCTTAGTTGAGGCTCTTTTTACATCTAGCGACGAAGCAAAGATTAGCCATGACACGAAAATTACCCATGCTTACATTGCCTAAGGGCTTGCGGCGAAATAGAAGTTTTGCAACCGTGACAGCGATATCTCATACGCGCGAGCCGTACTGGCAGCGCATCCCGCGTTGGAGCAATGTCCCAGAGGCAGATTTCTTGAAAAGTGTCTGGCGGGCAAGTCTGACTGGAAGATGCCAGAGGAATCAAAGTACTAAACCGCGTCGAGATAGCCAATACAGTGCAAGGCGAAGCTAAGATTGTCGATTTCCTTGAGACGATTTTCCCAATCGAGATTGGCAGCTCCCTTTCTTCACAAGCTCCGAATAGCGTATCAAGAAAAGATTTATCCAAGACGTGAAAGATGGTATCAAGCGAGCGACGATGGCCATTCGCCTTACACCACATATATTGAGCATCATTAATTGGTCCCGTGCTCTCGATAACCCTATACTACGACAATATTTGCCATTGAGGTCGAGTGTGAAACCGGATGATCCAATGGTGAGGCTTGACCCCTTGGGCAAGACTGCCGACTCTCCTGTTCCAGGACTGGTACACCGTTATCCTTCCACAGCGTTGTTCTTAGGTTGGTGGTATTCGTCAAGTACCGACTGTCGTAAGAAGCACGGTTGACAATCTCAGCAACCTCTATCTGCCCGGTATACTGCCGCTTTTGCAGAGGCAGCTGTTTGAAATTAGCGGTTTCTACCGACCCGCCGACGCTGGGAAAAGATGTTCTATTACATCGCAAACACGCCGCAGCTGCAAGACGGACTCCTCTCCGGAGGCGACTCTTACTACCTCAGGGTTTTGCCGGATGCGGGCAGTGCCTATCAAGGTGTTGGAGCTGGCGCCTCAGAAGATGCAGTCTTTGTAGCTTGATCGTTATTCACTTCGCGCTGGAATTGCCGACATCTCCTAAGAGTTAGCCTTGACTCGGGCCGCAGGCTGAAGCGAAACAATACCTTCTTGTAGGGACTGAGGCATCTGGCTCAAAAGAAAGGTTGTGCTGAAAATAGCTATTGGCCAGTACTGATAGCACCACCCTTGCCATGATATGGGCCGTAACCTGAACAGTCTGTTGCCGATGTCGATATTCGAAATAGTCATTACTGGGAGAATTGGATATCGATGCCCGTTGCCAGCATGACCTCACCACGTGCAGATGCTGGAACGAGCAATAAACGTGGAGTGTTGCGATGATCTAACAAAGTCCTCCTAGGTATCTCATCCCACCTAGACTGACTGCTGTTGGCCGTATTTGACTCGAAAGCGATAATACACATCTAGCTTCGAAATCCCATCGAACAGACAACAATAACCATTCACCATCGCTTGACAATGAGCACCTGGAGCCCTCGTCTCACGCGTCTTTTCGAACATACTCGACAGGACCCTCATAAACATGCCGGCCCTTGACAAAATAATAAGATAGCGACAGAATAATCGTCCCAGCAAAGATCACAATGTTCCAGTTCATCGTCTGCGCAGTTGGATGCGGCGCCGGCGGCCAAAACAGAAAGAACAAGGCGACCAACAGAAAGAGGAGTGCGTAGCCGTTGTTAAAAATCCCCAGCCTGCCAAGATTGAAGCGCGAGGGTAGCAGTGGCTGGCGGCGTACACGCTTGAGCATCATGCAGCTAATGCAGACGAAATAAGAACATGAGAGTCCGACGCTAATAAGTGAGGTGATGATGTTGAAGGCGACTGCCGAGCCGATGGGAATGAGGCAAATGAGCGTCACGAAGAGAGCAGTGACGCACAGGGCGTTGAGCGGAACGTCCCAACCTAGCCGGATGCGTGCGAGGAAGTTGGAGAATGGAAGACCTTTATCGCGGGCGAAGGCGAAGAGTTGGCGAGAGGTGGTCGTGATTTGGTTGATGTCTGAAAATAGGAGGATGATAATAACTATACTGGTAAGGATGGAAGCCCCGACACGCGATTGCGTAGCGTTCAGGAGGAGCTGGATGTAAGGTTGACCGGTAGATGTCTGAAGGACGCTTGTGACATCACCGATGGTAAACATGAAGGTTATCATTGTCACGATGCCCAGCTGCATGACTATTAGTCTTCACAATGCCTCGGTCCTGGGACTTTTGGAAACCTCCACACTTACCGAGTAGTTGAGGAGAGCGCCCCAGACTATTGACCGTGGAAGGTAATATGCAGCATCCCTTGTTTCTTCTGACAAATGGCACGCCGAGTCTCCACCGATTAAGGTAATCAATGGTGCAGGTATACCGACAAAGGTGGATAGAACGACACTGCCCCAGCCAGCATTGTCTTCAAAGGTCGTAAAGACGACAGACGGATCGCCCCGAGGACCTAGAACCCACAGAACGCAGATTATGGCAATGAATCCGAGGATATATATTGTGAGGAATAAACCCTCCATCATAGGTAGTTTCCGAAGCAGGTACACATTGAAGAAGATCGCGAATACCAGAACAGCGACACTGAAAATCCAAGAGTGCCAGGGAGGTAAGGAGTAAGAGTCGACGTTGAGAGCGATGAGTCCTTGGATGTTTATGGCGGTTGTGTATGCACCCGCACACATACCGCCTTGCCAGCCCAGAACACAGAACCAACCTGATCTGGATCAGTTGAAGAAAGAACGAAGGGGAATATGAGTTTGCACTGACCCACAAAATAGCTGAGCACTTTTTGATATTTTTTCGGTGCAATCTCCGAGACCCCTTAGGTACCGTTAACTCTGTTGATTCATAGGGGAATCAATGGTAAAGCCCACAATGGTACTGTCCGCCTGCAGTCGGCGCCCTGGAACAGAAGACCTTAGTACGGCAATCGACTCCGACCAGACTGAAGTATGTCGCTTACATTGAAGCCATTTCCGCCATGGAAAACATACAAGCAGCCATTCCAGTGCAGACAACGAGATACATCCAGATTCCGCCGGCTGTTCCGCCGTTAGTGAGCGGAATAATGGCAGTACTGTAGACCTGTTTCAGCAGTTTATATAACTCCGGGGCATGTATCACGGACGTACGTCAACGTAAAGGGCCATGCACACCCCACAAGAACAGCATAACCGAAGATGGAAATAGACCGAAAATTGCGCTGGGCATAGTATTAGCGTCATAGTACAAGCATTGACTAGCATGATTATCGAGAAGCTCACTCGCAATTCCTGCAGCTTTCCCATGCGATGCATGTCCCTTTGGTCATCTCTTGTCCCAAGCTTCTCCGCAACGACGGAATTAACTTCAGCTCCATCTTTTCCGTCGAGCGCTGTAACCACTGCAGTGGTATTGCCCTGCTTGAGCTCGTCCAAGAGTACGGTCGACATGGCTGGAGGTTGAGGGGAGTCTGCTCAAATAAGGTGGAGAAACGACAAGAAGTAAGTCTTAGGCAAAAGGCATAGCCCAGCGACGACGAGCAACGCCCAGTAAACAGCGCTCCAACCATTTGCACAACTTCACCCTGTGACTGACTCGCTCCCCAATGATATGTGCATTGAAGTGGCGGCAGACGGGATATGCCAGTGGTCTGGCCTCCCGGTTTGGCTGCATCTTCTTGAAACCCTTATCGCAAGAGGCGTGGGGAACATGCGGGGCAGCGATGGACCTGCACGTAAAGCTATGGCCAGATCCATGTCGGTCAAGGAGCAATAATAATACTGTAATAATGGCTAAAGAGTGAGTTGCTGCAGGTAGCCCAGGGGCACATACAGGATTTAGCTTATGCAGGTCGATGTGCGGGGATTTCGTGCTCCGGCCCACCATGTCGGGCCGACCGTCTCAACTTTCTGTGCCAGGGAGCAGCCCTGACGGTCCAGTGTTTGAAGCCAAGTCGTTGGAGGGCATACAGAAGTAGGATAGAAGACAATGCTCCAGCAGAATTGACTAGTCATGCGCCGAGCGCCATCTTTTCACAACCGCCCTAAGTAAGACTGGAAACAGCGGAGAACGACCACGGAAAAGCTTTCAGAGTCTGCCAAACGGCGGGCTTGCGCTTATTCCTCGAGCTGAAGAGGGCTAGAAGGTGTTCTAGTAGACTGGTCCGACCGTACCGACCTGAAGCTACGAATGAAGAGCTAGATTCCACCAGGCACAATTGTTCCAGGTTCTCTGTTTGTGATGCCAGCCCGTCCTAGACTGCACATGCAAAATGCGGCATTTTACTAGCTCACAGCGGAGCTACGGCATAATTGACGCCATATTGTAGTATTGCCATGAAGCCGATTTTTGCTGCCCGCTAGTTTGACGAGGGGTTGTTCTGTCATTTAGTGAAATCGGACGGCGAGGAGTACAGACTTACAGACAGCCACCTCCTTACTCTTCACAACAGGAGTATTCTTCGTCCTCGGAAAGGAGCTCGTCAAAAGAGCTAGAATTTTCCTGCGGCCCAAAATTCATTGGCCTACACTGAGCTTCCTGAAGTGCATTGCAAGTCCCGATGGCTCCAGCGATTGCGGGGCCAACCTCACTATCTTACGTCTGAGTGGTCTCTCTCGCTGCAAGGTGTACTCGATTACCGGACATCGAAAGCCTTCATTTCCTTCTTTGAGATGACCGATCCGAGTTTGACAACGACCTCTGCTTGCTTACCCAAACTCTTATCCTCGGCCTCGACAAGCTGGGTTCGGGTTGCTGATCATGGAGACCTTCAGATAAGGGTCCTCTTACTTGGCTTCATTCTAGCACGGAGTGGATATGGTACGACGGTTTGATTTCAAATCCGAAGCTGAGCATTGTAATCGTCCTATCACCGGTGCCCAGCATATGGAGCAAGCTGTGACTAGGCAGTATTGGCTGACGCGCATTTTTCGAGCCTTCTTCCAAAAGGAAAACGAAATAGAAATGTGAGGCACGGAATTCAGGTAATACACAGTCATGGAGTGCAAGATGGGAGGTAGACGAACACCACGTGCAACCGGAGGACAACAATGTAAGCGTCAAAATGGACTCCAAGACAAGAAAGTTACAATGGAGTGAAAACCCCCAACGGTGTGCACAGAGAGACAACACGCGCAACGGAGTACGACAGCGTAAGCCGTAACACGGGGTTTCCATTGTGACGATTCTTTCACTTGGTAATCTTCCAGTGGAGACAGAAAATAAGCGTCGACAGATCTGATTACACAACCAGTCCGCTCTCGAAATGCATAGCAGCTCGATTGAAGAACCGCTCCCCAGCAGCGTAAATCTGTTTTGGGTTACCCATACACTTCCGCAGGGCCGTTCCCATTTCTACTGCAATAAAGAATCTACATTAGTTCTGGATTGTCATAATTCATAGCTGTTATTGCTGCTATCAAGATTCCGAATCTGCCGCAAACTTCTTCAGGTCCGCCATATCCACGGTGTTCAGTGCCTTTTCATTCGTTGCCTGAAGGAAGATTCTACAATGT
The DNA here is from genome assembly GCA_021030975.1 of Lichenothelia convexa. Lineage (NCBI taxonomy): Eukaryota > Fungi > Ascomycota > Dothideomycetes > Lichenotheliales > Lichenotheliaceae > Lichenothelia > Lichenothelia convexa. The sequence goes on along the minus strand of JAGFMK010000040.1, from coordinate 5,984 downwards.
CGCCCGTCAGTTTGACGTTGTGCCAGCCACTTCAGTTCTCGTTGTCCTTTCAGGCAAGGGACCTACTTCGGCACGACCCGATCGTTATCTCCTTTCCGTGCATCAAATGCCTCCTTCCACCGATTGGCGCACAGGCACCATTTACATCCGTCTGTCAACCCAATCTGACGCAGATCATTTCCTCGCTCGGCGGAGAACTCCAGGAACTCTTTCGTTACTACGGCTGTTACATCCCAAGAAATCGAATCAGCCAATATTCCCTGTCCTCCAAGCTGCACGGTCTTTTTGAGTTTTATCATGCCGGAATGCGTTCCTCGGATAGCAGAAGGATGAATGCTCATTGCGGCCGAGCGAAGTGTGCCCGGGGCCCTTAAGGGTTGGAGGAGGTGGACGTACCAGCAACGCTATGGTTCCCGGTATCCATGGGCGGGACCTCGCAATATCCGTTTCGCAGGTACCCGGTAAGCGGATTCGTAGAGTGCAGAGAGAGGGGCTTCTTGAATACTAAAAGTCGTTTCTCTGTCAGCTTTTTCACTCTTTGGTACAAGCATCTAGCTGAATCCTCGGCCAGTATCTTGCTAAAAAGAGAGGCAAGTAATTAAGCGAATAGCTTACCGTTAAGACTTCTTGGGTTGGCCATGATGTGGTTTTGCTGATGCTGGTGTCCGGGGCTGTTGTAGTCGTGAGAGTGTGCGCTTGCAGCTAAGATGAACAAGATCAGAACGACGTAAAGGGTGAAGATGAAATTGAGGTCAAGATATATCAATTTTCTGGAAGGGTACAGTGGACGAGACGTACAGTACTGAGATTGCAGATCTCAGATCTCGTCATGATCGCAGATCATGCGGGGTGTGGGGTCATGACGTCTCAACTGCAACCGCTACTATGGTACTCCGTACCTAAAATAACATCAATGTTATCAAGAAGTAAGAGTGATGGACGCTTGACTATAGAAAACTTTTGAATGATATCCACGTGCCATTATTTGTCGTTAAGGTATTTGCCCAAGCGTATGAAGCATCTATCCTGTGGCCGTACACAGGCCCATGTGTGCTTTGCGGTGCCAGTATTTCTCAACTGCGGCCCTGGTAGTCCTTTAAGTCACCGCGCCGCAGACTTACACCGGTACCAATTGTGCATTCCTCAGCATGGAAGAAAGTGGTCAAAATAACTGTCATGAAACTAAGTCCTTCCCTGGCCAGTGCTTCATTACCGTATCACAAGTCTTGGAAAAGCACAACACTCACAGGCTGCAAAGAATACCTCGTAGATAGTGAATGCAGGATGTACGACTATCATATACATCTAAAAGACATGGTGCAGTTAGGTGGTCATAGTGCGGTTCGCCGCCAACTCACATGGATGGGTGGTCCTTAAGCACAACCTGGTCCGCAGTGATTTAGTAACGCCTATCCTACAGCCATCCAACAGACCGGGAAATCCTTAGTCGCACAGCCATTTAACAGACCAGAAAATCCTTTGAGGCTGCCTGCCCTGGTAGGGGTTCATTTAAAGGCATTGCCGTTACCGTGATAACTTTAGCTCGTCGCCTTTGCAAGAGAACTTACTACTCGACATGTCGACTTCTAGGTCCAGTTATCGAGGTTACCATTCTGTGAGTTCGCCACGCAGCTCAATGCCTCCCATTCTGCCACGGTTGTCTTTGAAGCGGACTATCAGCCATACTTTGTTGAGAATTTGGATCCACGGAGTGCCCCTGGTCCAAGTCAAGATTATCCAAATGGAGTGGCTTCACAAGGTGAAGCGACAAAGAACGACAGAGAAACGCATATCAATGCACATGCTGTAAAGACAGAAGACTCAAGCCTCGACCTAAAGGACGACGGAAGACCACGCCTCTTCATAGTAACGCAATGGTGGCTGCCGGAGACTGGCGTGCTCATTCTTAGCTTGCTATTTGCGATCGCTGCAATCATCGTCCTACTTTACGAAGACGGCAAGTCATTACTCCCTACGCACTGGTATCCATATTTACGACACTATCGAACTCCGCGCTACTGCTTTCCGTCGCCGAATGTATTAGCCAGCTCAAATGGTTACACATCGAGGCTGCCGCTCGCCCGTTGTACGACCGCCAGGTTTTTGATAATGCCAGCAGGGGCCCGTTGGGCTCCTTGGGGCTTATATTGCGGACGAAGAATCAAAGCGTTACTTGCCTCGTTGGGAGCTCTTATCACGCTGGCTGCACTTGCGGTGGATCCTTTTACACAGTTGGTTATCGCATTTCCGTCACGGCGTGTACCAAGCACATCACAGTCGAGCTCGTCAATACGACTCTGGTTTGGGATTTTGGTACGGAGGAAGACATATGGAATCAATTATGTCAGTCGCCCTTGTCTCATCCTCAATTGCATATTCCCCAAATGATCTATAGTGACTTCACGTCTTATCCCTGCGCGCCGATTGAGGACATCTGCTGATGATTTGATACCAACTTTGCAGCAATAAACACAGCGTTGCCCATGCAGCGTGCTATGTTCAGTGGTCTATTTGGTTTAGGGGACCAAGTCTTATCATCTCAATGTCCTACTGGCGATTGTACCTGGGACCGCTTGGAGATCCTTGGCGGGTGTGGTCATTGTTGGAATGCCACGCTTGTAACTTCGAGGAATTGCGACGTACCAGATCCTTTCAGAGCCCGGGGTCCCTTCACATGCGAGTACGTTACTCCCGCCAACTTTACACTTTTCGCTAGTGAAGGCCAAAATGGAGGTCCCTTTAAGACGGCTGCTTAATTCCACTGCATATTCCAGTTCTGAGACTTCTTTCCTGATATCTAACAGGACGGACTTCGAGTACTGGACCATTGCAGCGTTTGCAACGTTGCGAGCCCCCGGTGACGTTTTGGCGCACTGGGTGGACCATGTAGACATACAACAATGCGGGCTATTCCCCTGTGCACAAATCTACGAGAATGCCACTGTGGTCAATGGAACTTTCAATGGCGGCTCACCGTCAGCCTTCTTGCTAGGAAAGAATACGACAATACCAGGAGGACCATACAACGACTTGATCCCAGAACAGCCAGGCCCAGCCCTCCAGAATGCGAAGTTCACAGTAAACACAGGTGATTACATGAGTACGCAAAGCCTTTCGCGAAACCTCTTTACGACATCGCTATGGTCCGAACAATAGTACACCGAAGTAATTGATCAGTTCACTGCAGCTCCTGTGTTAGCAAAGGTATCCAGCCTGGAAGATGCAGTCTCCGCCATGGCCAACAGCATGACACAAGTCATACAAACCGGAAAAAACAACACCCTTACTCTGGGCAAAGCGTATGTCATGGAAGTCTACGTTTCAGTGCAATGGGGCTGGATGTGTCTGCTTTTCGTCCTACTCATTCTGTCGTTTGCGCTTCTCCTTACCGTCATTCTACGCACTGAGCACCGCCGCTCTACTGTATGGAAGAGTTCGAGCCTGGCGCTGTTGTTTCATGACCTCAGTGGGTGGGCAGATTCATGAGCGGCGCGTGGCAAACTCGAGGCAGATGAAAGATCGAGCTGAGTATATGCGAGGGCGGCTGAGGGAAGGTGTGAGTGGAACCTTCAACTTTTATGAATGCAGTGCCTCGTAGATTAAGGATGTAGAGGTAGTAAAATCTAACGACTGCGTATTTTCTCAGGAACCAGCCTCACGCTATGACCAGCAATGTATACGACTTTACTACACTACGGAGTAGTCGATCGTATTCACTATCTGGAGAAATGCGGAGGGTTGAGTTGATCGGTCAAGCAATTGTGGGGCTTAACAATAAGGTTGCTTACTAATGCCCGATTACTTCCTGCAGCCGCTCCCGGTCCCGCCGCCTGAGGAGTCAAAGTGATGAGTGAACCTTGACACGCATTGAACTTCCTCTCTCCCACCTTGTGACGACCGTTTTCTAGCACGATGGACGTTACGAACTCTGGCTCTGAGACTGATGATGACTCTGGATCCGATCCTCCTGTCGTGGTCATGACAGAAGAACTGCTCGCCGCGTTGAGAGAACAAGAGCTTCTGAATCTAACGCCCATAGTTGGAAGAGTCGCTGCGTGTCCCATCGGAGACGAGTCGGTTCAAGGCTACGCCAGTGACAAGGTTCCAATGTCTAGTGGCACCCGAGAAATTGCGGAAGCTGTCAAGACCCTTGAGAAACTCAACATCCCATGTTGTATGGTTGCGGAATCCGCCTTGGTATATTATGGCACCGGACGTATTATGGTGGTTAGTGTGTTCCATCAGTTACGGAAGTAGAAGCCATTATTCTAATCCGCTGTTGGATTTAGGAGTGGATTCTGTGTGTTCCTCCCCACCAAGTCGAAGAAGCGGCCGACCTATTCCGTGCGCGACCGGACCTTTTCGAACCCTTTAGACCGTCCGCCCTCAATAGAAACGATGGACTAGAACACCTGTATCCGCGCTTCAAGTTTGTTGGTCTCAGCCTATTCTTTATAATCATGTCATCCCAAGCTTGGCACATATCGTGTAAGCCCGAGAATGTCGAATACAGCCAGATGGGGATACCATACCCGAAGCTCCCTATATTTGCACAGAGTCTGCTGGACTCAAAGAATTTCGTTGACCTCGAGGACCTTATCGACGGAATGAACCTCACCCGTGAGTGGGGCGAGCAGAATTTGAATCTAGAAGGCACAATTGATGGGGATTGGGGCCGTTGGAAGGCGGATATTTTGGCAGGCGGCACGGCACGGGAAGGGCAGATCCCCAGATGGTGCATGAACCCAGAGAAAAGGCGAAAGGCGTGGGAGGACATGACTAGTGACGCTGCCAAGAGGAGTTGTCAGGGCTGGAAGTATCATCCCAGCTACGAAACTAGGTTCTGGAGACGTGGACAAAGAGACCCTCGGCTACGCCAAAGAGACTATTGCTGAATGCAACAAGGATATTTAACAACCGAACGACTTGGACACGCTCCGGCTGATCAACGGCCAAGAAGATCACGATAGTGGGCCTGCTCGTCAACCTCCATCTGCGACAAGCAGGCTCAAAATACTGGGAAATTAAACATTAGATATAGAGGAGAGTAATTTAAGCGCCATAATCACTATATATGGTAATAATCTGATGGTACCTGTGCTGGCGGTCGTATATGTGTGAGATTCCTCGCGGCTTGGGGTGACGCCGGTTTTGGCTATCACTGTACCATGCTGAACGGGGGAGTCCCTCTGGAATCCGAATTCCCCTTCTAATCCCGTACACGTTAAACGCAGTGCCACGAGGACCTACCTCTCCACACTCGCCATGGTCTTGTACTTCGAACATCGCCCTCCCCTCGCCCTCCCCTCTCTCCCCGCCCTAGCTGTAGGTCACCGCAACTTTATCCGGAGAATAATACCAACGCTGTCACTTAGTACTAATGCTCTCACTTCATCGTCCTTTGGCGACAGGGACGGGCAGTGGGGGCGCTTTACAGGAGCTATTTTGGCGTACTTTTCTGCCTTCGTTCCATCGATCTTTAACGTTGAACGTCCTAGCGTAATACAACGGCGTAACCTGCATCCTCCCGTCTTCATGTGTATCTAAAGTGATGCTAGATATGGACCGTAGCTACAGTTCTTACTGAAACCGCGTACTGCGTGGACATGTGGGGTAGCCTCTGAGGGCAACAGGTCTCGTTGAGGTTCAGGTCTAGGCAGCAATTAATGTAGGGTCTAGCACATTATGTAATTGCCTTCTGCATCGATTCTATCAGCTCCTCTACGAGGACGCTATTGCTGTAAAGCTAGATACAATGGGCTAGAATTTCGTGCTCCTATGGAGAAACTTCCAAGCCCCGAGGCGACTTGTGCAATGACATCTCCGCCGATATGTCGGAAATGTTTCACAAAGCCTTCGAACTGCCACTTCGCCCTCGCCCTCCACATATCCAACTTCCTTCGCATCAACGACTCACATCCATCCACCCTCACGGACCCACTCCGTTAACCTCCCTCCCCATCCCCCTTTTTCCCTCCCCTCCC
>JAGFMK010000409.1:0-26984 GCA_021030975.1 Lichenothelia convexa | reverse complement strand
ATCTAGCTAGGTATTACCTATAGATAATCTATAGTCTCTATATCTACTCTATATTCTAGTCTAGGATTCTAGGCTATATAGCTACCGACCTTAATAACCTTCTATTATTTAGATATTCTTCTAGGGAAGTAGTTAGTACTATTTCTTTAGAGTCTATCCTACTCCTAATCCCTTCTTTATAGTAGGCTTACTACTTAATAGCTCCTAATATATATCCGTATTTCTATCTATATAGGCTTTAATATAAGTGCGTTTCCTAGTCTTGCCTAGGTATACCTCATCTATATTAGATAAGTTAATATTATATAACTCCCTAAATAGCACCTCCTTATTAACTATTACTTCTTTAGAACTAAATATCTACTCTAGAGACTATAGTAGTTATAGTAAACGTCTATCTTAAGTAGGGGCCTTATATAGTAGTAAGGGTTCTAATAACTCTACCTATAACGCTAACTATGCCGCTAAATTCTCCTTCTTATAAGGGCGGTATATCTACTAGAGTCTAGCTTTATAGACTACCTTCCTTCTTATCTTCTCTTCCTAGCTAATATTATTAGTATACTATATTAGAAAGTGTCCTAGCTTATAGCATCTAAAGTATATTAGTATAAAGTTGGATTTACACGGATGATCTAACTATATACCAACACGTTAATATAATAAGTTCCTATAGCTGGCCTTTATAACTAGTAGATTATCCTAAACTTCTTATATAGCTAGGCCTTACTATAATAAGCTAAGTAGATAGTAGGTACTACGCTGAGTGTTTATAGTACTTAGCCTAAGTATTAATATAGCTATCTTTACCATAAAAGCCTCTATAATAGCCTCCCCTATCTTTATAGCTATAGTAATATAGAACTCTATTATCTACTCCTATTCCTATTTAATATATAACCTTCTTAATAAAGGTTTCACTATCTCTTCACCTATAAGACCTCTTTTTACTACTATTAGTACTATTCTTATAGCCTTCTTAAAGTCTCTAGGTTTATCTTATATTACCTAAGTAATTATAATATAGTCTTTCGCCTGCTAGTTGCTTATATTATTTATTATTTACTTAATAATAGTAGGCTTATATAATGTTAGTAGATCTATGTGAATTTTCTAACACTTAGTGATATACTTCTTAATAGTTATCTTGCCCTATCTAAGCGTTATTATCTTATATAACGCTTCTAAAATCTTAATAGGAGCCATCCGTAACTTATACTAGGTATATATCTTCTTATACACTTCTTTAAAGTTACTATTCTTTAGTAATAGATCTAAGTTATAGAGGAACTCCTAAGTATTACCTACTATATACTTATATAATATTCTAAATTAATAGGTGTTATATTATTTAGCTAGTAGCTATACTATATAGAATAGTAATTTAAGCTGATAGAGTTCTATAAACTCTACTAGATCCTCTCTAGGAAGACCGCTAAAGATAGGGATATTAAGACCTATACCTACTATCTTTTATTAATTATTCTAGTATAGACTAAGGTTACTAAAACTTGCGATTACTTATAGGGTAAGCGGTGTTAACGTCTACCTACTACTAGATGATTTATACAGAGTGTCTACTTATAAAATAGTTCCGCGAGATAATAATATAGCTTTAGTAAGAGGTAGTAGCTAAGAAGAAATAAGTAGCTTATTCTAAGACGTAACTTTACCTTAGTTATAAGTACTTAATAGTGAAGGTTTAGCTTTAAGAGCCGTGCTATTAGTAGATAATACTTATTACTAACAATAGCTAGAACTACTAAGTTCTATAATTTAGCTATTTAGATTAGTAGGAGAATAATCCTTTATTAAGCTTCTACTTAATAACTAGATAGGAGATTTATCCTCCCTATATAATATAGATAGGAGTAGTAATCTTTAAATCTTTAATCTAGATATAAATACCTCTTCCTATAAAGGTAATAAAAAGCCTTATTTCCTACTTAATAAAGGTAATAAGTCTTAAAGGTTTATAAATAGAGAGCTTATAGCTTCTTCTATTAAAGTAAGGACTTTATCTTACTCTAGATTAAGGTACTTAGATTAGGATAATATCTAACTACCTATCTAGGACTTAGAGTAAGGGATACTATTAACTATAACTACTAGCTATCTAATAGTAGAGTTAATACTAAAAAGGAAGTAGTTAACTTAGATAAAGCTATTATTTAAGCGCCTAAGTTATAGCTTCTTCTTTTAACTAAGGTTATTATTATAGTAGGGGTAGTTACTACCTACCTTCCTATTTAAGTATAGACTACTATATACTACTTTAATCTAAATAATAGTTAGTAATAGTGTTAGCTAGTACCTATAAAGTTTATTAAAGATAATATAATTTATAAGTTTATAAGTTATTTATATAAGGTATAGGAAATAGCTAGGCCTACTATAGTCTAGCTAGCTAATATATATAATTACTTTAAGTTTATAGTATTAGTATACTAAGTAATAAGGACTCTAATTATATTAAGAGGCTAAATTCTAGGGGGTTAAAGAAGACTAGTAATATACTAGCTACCTATAATAGAATTATAGTTAGAGCCTTAGGGTTAGGTGCTAAATAAAGACGTGTAGGTGGTAATTAAATTATATTAGTAGATATCTAAAATAAAGATCTATCTACTAAGACAGAAGAATAAGAACGCCTGCTCGCTTAATAAGCGAGGTCATGTGACGGGCTCTCATCGCTTCCGGTCTCCGTACTCCCAACCTTTTCAGAGAGATCTACTCTAGTCGGGACAAGTCGCTATTCTCAATTATAGAATAGTTGAATACCGCCCGACATCGCGAAAGTAGGCTTACAGGAGCAGTAGTATCTAAGAAAGTTATCGCACCTGGGAGGACAGACAAGGAACTATAAGAGGATGACGACATCCAAGTCCTCAGCCCTAGAGAACAAGGAATCCGACCTCATCATTGTTTTGCTACCTTCCCAAGCGTCAATTTCGACTTCCCAGACTGCTAGCACGCGTTCTAACCTTCTTGAAGCCGAAAGTACCGAGCTCGACATCTAGAAACATCGAGACTCGATAACCCGCCACAAAACGAGCCACCAGGCCCCATCGATTCCCTTTCAGCTAATCAGGCCGATAATGGGTAGAAATCCTCTATATTAGTCTATAGATGCAGTGTTGTCTGTTCTCGGAACGAACATTGCGCTCCTGCCATGCGCTCTTCAGCCTGCGCCGTGCCCGCTTTGCCCTTTCTCTACCACTTAACAACAAAAGGCGAAGACTAGGATGAAGAGTCAAAGCTGGCGAAAGTAGGATAGCTTTAGGCACACGCTGTCACTCATGTCTGCATCTCCTTCATGGCTTCTAGGAGAATCCTTCGCGAAGTAGCACAGGCCTCAGCGTAAATTTCGGGGATCGATGGGTCGTCTCTCTCCATGACTACCGCTTCGAAAAACTCGAACATAACGAGACCTGTCGGGAGTCAGATCAAAGCCTCGCAAGATGGGAAGATACACACCCTTGAACCCAGTACTGAGTATTGCCTTGACGGATTCAAGGACCCGCCCCCCACCCATATCGTTGTCCGACTTGACACTTTTGCCAGCATTCCTGCCGACAAATGGAACAGGACGTCCGCATATCACCCAGACAAAGTTGTCAACTCTAGCAGGTCGATTCTTTTCTCGCCATGCGTCAAACTCGCTACCCTGTCCTAATGGTATGACCGGCTTGAGAACGTCGGAGAGCTCGACGTAGAAGATCTTTTCGGCCGGGACAGTCCTAAGCCTTGCAATCATTTTCTCGTAGTCCGATTCCGTCCAACCGGCGCCAGTAAGGGGATCCCATCCGTATGACGGGGCGAGCGGGAAATGGGCAATATCGAGACACAGGCCCAAGTTCGGATGATTCTGTAGTGGCTCAGTTTCGATCAACGACCATCGTAACCCTCAAAGACGGACCCCCATCTGTACCAATTCCCAAGTGTGCTCCCAAGTGTTGACTCGCTTCGAGAAGCACCAAGGCTCGTACGCAATCATAACTGGTGGGCTTTGTCGTGTTCCCAATTCGGCAAGCCAATGTAGATCGGCCGCCGTTTTCTCATCCGGAGCGTTCGCCTCGGCCAGATCATTGGAGCCCACCTAGGACCACTCAGTCAGCGTCAACAGAAGTCAACAGAAGTCAGTCACAGACCTGCAGCAGGTTCACACCCAGTTGGGCGCACAGAGGCAACCACCTCTCCGCTTTCCGCCGGACCCATCCCGCCCTTTCATGGCCATCGGGCCAACCGTCAAACTGATTCAGAGGCTGCAGCGCCATAATCGTCAGACCAAAGCTTTCCGCCAAAGCAGTGAGCCTCGGTGCTTGGACATTCATCGCTTCCCAAATCTTCCCGTCGCTTGGGTCCGGCTCGTCGCCCTCGCACCATTCTGGGGGACAAGTCGATGGAGGACTGTCGGTACCATCAGCTAGTTCTGACCAAGGGTCGCATCCAGTCACTGACAGATCTGGACATTGTCGACGTACCCACGCGACATATTCCCCGAAGCCTAGCTCGCAACACGTGAAGCCAGATTTTTGAAGGGCCGCAAACTTCAGCTCGAGCGTGTGCGAGGCAGCCATACCAAGCGAAGCGGTCGCAATTCCAAAGCGAAAGGCGCCAATGTCAATCATGCTGGTGAGGGCCTGCTCGGTTCGCAAGTTGGATCATAGAATGATTCCAGCTGTAGGTATCGAGTCTGGCGTTGTGATAGCTGCACTACGACACCCGCTCTGTTAGTCTGTTCTTCAGATCTACGGATCTTCAATTCCGTCGAAGTGAGTACCGATAGGGACTTCAACCTGCGTTATGGTCGACTGCCTTAGTCTAGCACTTTAAGAACTTTAGCTTTACATGAGGCATGAACTGTCTATAGCTCGGCTTAGATTTGTCGCGTGCCACGCTCTCGGGACTCATACTCTGCAAGAGAACATCTCTCCACACGATCAACACGATCCACGTGACTTCTACGACCTGCATGATCCCAGAAGCTCATGTATATAAGTCGATGAAGGACGATCCCTTTTCGCCTCCGCCATCTACCCCTCCATATTTCCCCGAAACAATCAATTGGGCTTCTACAATATGTCATCTCAAGGCGAGATCCTCCCGGCGGATGTGCCACGGAGGAAAATGTCTGTTATGTCCCAAACTTGGGTTAATCAACTCGAACAAAGTACCCTCGTCGTAAGCACTCGATTGTATCTCGGCGCGGGATGGTATTAACTAGGGTACCAGGATGGGCACGTTATTGAAGCAGAGAATGAAGACAAGATGACCCCTTACTTGATGTTCTTGATCGCTTCGGTCAGATAAGACGCCCACGAGCCATTGTAACTCGACTGACAGACCGTAGGCGGCACTTGGTGGATTCCTATACGGCTACGACACTGGCGTTGTTGGTGTTGCACTTCCTTATGTTGGGACCACGTTTGGAGGTCGTGCACTCTCCTACGCTCAACAGGAGATTGCGACGGCGGCCACCATCATCGGCTCTATCTTCGGGGCTGCTATCTTGGGCATGTTCGCCGACAAATGGGGTCGAAAGCCTTGCTTACTTATCTCTGACTTGTTCTTCACCGCCGGTGCTATCGTCATCGTATCTAGTTTCTCTCTCGGCCAGCTCATCGCAGGTCGTCTTATCCTTGGCGTCGGAGTGGGTGGGGCGGCTGTTATATGCCCACTTTACATAACTGAACTGGCTCCGACTGCGGCTCGTGGACGGTGTGTCGGGACGAACGGCTTCTGCATCCCATTCGGCCAGACAGTTGCTGTCGCCATTGGTTCCGGCATGCAGCACGTCCATGGCAACTGGCGCATCCTCTTCGGTCTTGGCGTTGTGCCATCGCTTCTGCAGCTCGCCCTCATGCATCAGCTGCCGGAGTCGCCCCGTGTTCTTATCCTTCGCGGCCAGGACGACAAGGCTCGAGAAGTACTCAAGAGAATTTACAAGTACGCCACACCCGAGATCATCGAGCTCAAGTTGCGCGTCGTCAAGGATCACGTTGAGGCCACCACGGCTCTGCAACGCTCGACCACCTTCTGGCAACGCTCCACAAAGCTGTGGACTCACAAGCCGTACCGCCGTTCAATTTTCACCGTCAGCTGTATCCAGGTCTTTGGTCAATTTACCGGATACAACACCCTTCTCTACTACGCTGGCACGCTGTTCGGACTTCTGGGCCTTTCCAACCCGTCTGTTGGCGGTTTGATCCCCTCGATCACCAATACCTTCTTCCTTCTTTGTGGTATGGTCATGGTGGACCGGATCGGTCGCCGTGGGCTGCTGATGAGATTCGGACCCATCATGATTATCGGTCTCACTTGGTGTCTCGTCGCTTTCTACTTCATGTGCAAGCCCACAGGACACGTCCTCGTTGAGGGCTATCACTATCCCCAGAAAGAAGTCGGCCTGGTCATCGCCGGAATCGTCATCTTCGTCATCGGCTTCGGCTCCACCTACGCACATCTCTGTTGGTACCAGTCCGAGTACCTCGCTCTCGAGATTCGTGCGGCGGGCAGTGCCATCAGTACGACCGCAAGCTTCACAGCAAACTTGGTGGTCGCCGTGTCCTTCCTTAGCGAGTACGTCTCTCTCCCTCTTCCGTTGCAGCATTGGGCGATTTGGCCGACCCGATTAACAGACTCGAAACGCTTACTCCCAGCGGAACATATGGTCTATATCTCTGCTTTATTATCATCGGTCTTGTGCTTGCATACTTCTGTTACCCTGAAACTAGTAAGCAATGACCCTCAGTCGAGCCATGGTGCGTTGCTAATTTGCTTTTTCTAGAGGGCCTATCGGTCGACGAAGCCTTCACCCTCTTCGACGATGGCTTCGGCGTCAAGAAATCAAAGCAGATGCGACGAGAGAAGATCGAGATGCAAAAGAAGTACAACGCCGAGGGCCTTGTTGCGGGCTTAACCGAGGTGCTAGTAATAGACAAAAGCGAAGCCTCCCACATCGAGAATGTTCCCATGAAATCCATGGCGTAAGAGGCTTGTTAAGATGCAGAGCTCAAGTCATGATCTCATTGGGTAGAGAATTGCGTGCGGAATTCAAGCAGTGTCTCCCTAGGTCGGAAAGAAGTAATGATTCCTTGTGTATGTACTGTAACACGATGTCTGCGCGGTGTGCTTCAGCGTACAACTAAAATGACACGGCACAAGTAGAGACATTGGGTGACCTCACTCCAAATTCTCATACAAGTGATTTCCATTCTTTTTCGAACTTCAACCCAGCCGAGTAACGATCAACCAGAGGAGAAGGGGGACCTTTTCCTTCGGCATCAAGTTAAGACACACCATCCTCGGCTTCAAGTTTTCTGCAACGCAGAGCCTGTGTGTCTAGACTGAAGTGTATTAAATGCGTTCACCCAGCCGCTCATTAGGGTTGTTGTCACATGGTCATTCCTCTTTTGTAAACCAGCCCACAACTCCAGATGTAGTCATGCGAACCTCAATCTAAATCGCCTGCCAGCCTATCATCCTAGCATTTCCTCCACCCAAAGTCTCCACATACTTGCGGACCCTTCTCTCAATTCCTTTCGCATCTAGACCGAACCGGTCATAATTGCTGGCATTCGAAGCGGAATATCCGAAAGTCGTCATGCCAATACTAGCGGTAGTGTACCGCGCCCACGTGGTGGCAACGTATTCCTCAACGCTGACGATTGGTTTCCCATCCAGAGGGAAGACTGACTGGCGATATGCAGCGTCTTGCTTGTCGAAGAGATCAAAGCTGGGGCAGCTGACAACACGCACTTTGATGTCGCTTTTCCCAAGTGCCTCTGCAGCCGCCACAGCGTAGTGCAGATTCGTGCCACAACTTGCCAGGGTCAATTGAGCGTCTGCATGCTCTTGAATAACATAGGCTCCCTTGAGCGCCCTTTCGCGGTTTGTATTGGGCACAGGGCTGACTGCATCTCGACCAAGTGAGATTATTGTCGGACTGGATCGGGCGCTCAAGGCATGTTTCCATGCGCCGAGGACCTCTTCACCATCGCATGGTCGAATATATGTCAGGTTTGGCATGGCGCGGTACAGTGAGTCAACCTCCACAGGTTGGTGCGTCTGACCATTCTGACCCTCTGCGAAGGAGTCATGGGTGGCAAAGTGAATTGCTTGTAAATGGCTTAAGGCGCCCATACGGACTCCTGGTGCGGCCTGCGCTCAAGTTAGTCCTAAATAACGAAGAGAACGAGGTGGAACAACTAACATAAAGGTAGAACATGAAGAAAGTCGCAGTGATTGGTAAAAATGTGCCAGCCTGATAAGCTGCCAAGCCGTTCGATATCGACCTGTGTACTCTCGTCAGTAAGGATGTTTCAACATACAACACATTGATATAGATATCACTTACGCCATTGCATGCTCACGGATTCCGTATCGAATGTAACGACCCTTGTAACTTTTCAATGGGTGAAAGACATCCGACTCGCTGTAGTGCACTTTGTTAGAATTCACCAAGTCGGCGCCTCCGCCGCAGAGAGCCTTGCAAGAATTCCACATCTTTTCCATGATCAAGCCATTGATCTCTCTAGTGGCAAGACCCTTGAACTTTGAGGTGTCGTAGTTGCGAAGCACCTCTTCGTATTGACTGCCCAAAGACCCACGCCTTCGCTCCTCAAACTCTGCAGCTTCGTCTGGGTAGCTGGAGGCATAATCCGATACCAGCGCAGACCACTCATTTGCAAGAGCCTCTCCGTGACTCTTACGTTCTCGAAAGTAGTCCAGTGTCCGCTCAGGAATGTGGTGCGACACGTCCGGGTCCTGACCGGCAATTCGCTTGGATTCGGCGACGCTTTCTGCATCGAAGGCTCCATGATGAGCTTTGGCAGTCCCGGCGTTCTTTGTGCCTAAACCAATAACGGTTTTGTTGTTGATGAATATTGGCTTTCCTTTCAGTGTCTTGGCATACCCGAGCGCGGTAACGATTGCTTGCACATCGTAGCACCCATCAGCAATCTCCAGGACGTGCCAATTGCACGCTCTCATCTTGGCATTAATGTCTTCCGTATTTATCCAATCAAGAGGACCATCGCAGGTGACTTGGTTGTTATCATATAGCAGTACCAGATTGTCCAGTTGGAGATGGCCTGCAAGCGCAATAGCTTCAAGAGCTACACCTTCCATAAGACATCCGTCTCCCGTCATGCAATAGATCCTAGATTGGACGACGTCAAAGCCTGGCTTGTTAAATCGAGCTTGTAGGTTCTTGGAAGCGATAGCTAGTCCAACCGAGTTGGCAACTCCCTGGCCTAAAGGACCGGTGGTAACTTCGACACCAGGCACCTCAATCTCTGGGTGAGCGTGGCAAATTGTTGTATAGCCATTAATTTTCGCACTTCCATAGCCCTTGATTTGATCCATAGTCCAGTGGTCATAACCTACTAGGTGGTTAAGAGCGTACAAGAACATAGCACAATGACCTAGAGTACAGCGTTGATTGGAAGGGCGCGTAACATGAGCAAGCGTCAACCGTACCATTCGAAAGAACAAATCGGTCTCTGTCAAACCAATCCGGATCAGTCGGATTATAGCGCATAGTATATTTGTACACTGCAACTCCAATCGCTGCCATTCCAATCGCAGAGCCACCGTGTCCGCCACCATTGTGGTTGCAGATGTCGAAGATGAAGTTGCGGAGTCCTAGTACAGCATAATCGTCATCGTCGAGATCCGTCCTCGCACCTCCGTTGGACTTGTTTTTAGGTAGCGTTGCGGTTCCAGATTGGGTGTCTTTGTTGGTAGCTCTGTTGTTGATCGTGCCGTTTGTGCCATTGATGATTACTTTCGGTTCGGTCAGACCCACCGGGTGAGTCTCCTGGAGTAGCCCGACCATGCTACGCTTTGGAATGGGTTCCGCGGGTTGAAACGGTTTTTGGCTGAGTTCGAAGGTTCGTCCTGGAAGTGTTTGCGGGACTGAAGGACAGGACGGATATTATATCGACTGTCGGCTGCTCTCAGCTTCAACGAAGCTGCGATAAATTTTGCAACTAGGCCTTAGGGGCAGGCAAACTCCTTCATCACCAAAGGACAACCGAGGTCGAGAAGGAAACAGAAACTGAGACTGTTCCATTTTCCAAGGCAGCACGCAATTGGGATGCCGATGCCATCTGCAGCGGTACCTACCGTGGTAAATGTTTCGCATATCAGGATCCGAGCTTGGTTGAGCTGACGTAGTCGCATTGTTGTGTTCGTCGGAGCACCAGCTTTGAGGGTAATTAATCTAGAAAGTTACCTTCTCCAGCTAGACGCTCAATCGACGGCATGGCAGGGCATCGGTTCAGCGAGTGGTTTCGCGGGAAAGTGCATCTCAGAAGCTGGGACGGGAAAGGGGCGCCGGGGCCCCGTGGGGTCGGGGGCTCTGGAATCTTCGTCCTTGCTCGTCGTAATCGCAATCCCAATCCCTAGATGGTCGCTCGGAATATAAATCCCAGCGTGTTTACCAACCAGCGCAACATCGTTGCAAAAATCAACCGATCGACGCAGCTTTGGTGGATGGAGTCCACCTACTATCCGCCAGTTGGCGCCCATCCTCTTTCAAGGGTAGATCGAATGGATTGGAGGAAGGAGTTGCATCTGCCTAGAGTATCCTGCCGCGATTTCATCTCGTTCGCTGGTAGTGTCTTCTAAATCTTCTGCATCATCTCTCTTGTGAGAAACGTTATCCTCCTAGCTGCGCTCTGAACTTCACGCGAATCCATCTTGTGTCCCTCCGTCTTCTCCATAATTGTTACTGGACAAGTGCAAAAGTCGACATGGGCACTCTAATCCAGCCAGAGCAAGTTCTCAAGCGCGACGCTGACGGCTACCTACGCCGGTCGGTCCAGGATCTTTTCTCGTTGGAGGGCAGAGTCGTGGTGATAACTGGCGGCGCTCGTGGCATCGGCCTCGCTCTTGCCTTTGCAGTTGCTGAGGTCGGAGGCAGTGTCGCGATCCTCGATGCTTTGGAGAAGCCTCACGACCATTTTTATAGGCTTGAGAAAGAGTATAACGTCAAGGCGAAGTGCTACCCGTGAGTATCCTATTCGTCGTGTTCTACTAAGTGAACTACGCATTCTAAGAACATCATCCCGGCAGAACCGATGTGACGCAGTATGATGTCCTCACGGCTACCTTCGATGAGGTCGTTCGAGACTTTGGCAGAATCGATGGCTTGGTCACTGCCGCGGGCATCTGCCCGGACGAACCCTTCCTTGAAAGGAAACCGGAGTCAGTCGCTCGTTGCATGAGCATTAACGTACTCGGCACATACTACTCCGCACAGCTGGCTGCTAGGATAATGTCACGTCAACAGCCTACAAAGCAGAATCCTCGTGGTGGATCGATTGTTTTCATCGCATCGATTGCTGCTTACGTCGCCAGTAAGGGCCAAACCACCAGCGACTACAACGCTAGCAAAGGAGCTGTGGTGTCTTTAGCTCGAGCTCTCGGAGTTGAGATGGCCGCAAAGAGTATCCGAGTGAACAGCATTTCCCCAGGGTGAGTTCTCTGTGCGCCATACCCACCAGTTCGCAAGCTGCTTTACCGAGGATGCGAACCTGATCCCACTTTGCAGATATATGATGACTGATATGACACTTGACCTTGCTGAGAAGTACCCACATCTCGGCGCCATCATGACAAACGAGCCTCCTATGCGTCGAATGGGTGACCGAACTGATCTCAAAGGCCTGATTGTTTACCTCCTTTCAGATGCGAGCGCTTATCAGACATCGGAAGACATCCTCGTTACTGGTGGTATCCATGCTGGAAGACTTTTGTAGATTTGGTGCTCCAGAAGTAGCTGCAGAAGGGACTACTCCATCAATTGCTTCCCGTCCTCGAGATGTCGTATTCACACTTCTCGTCATAGTGGCGTGAACAAGGCGCAAATAGCACTTCCCAAAAGATTATCATCTGAGATACCAAAAGTAAGAGATTTTGAACACCCTGAAGACCTTATAGTAAGCCCGAGAGAACAAACATGGGATGTACTGCCATTAGCATTGATGCTCCACGATGAGACAGTCATGCAATCACATATTGAATATTGAAAGTAGCCAGAAGAGACAATTTCTATGCTCATCCCGTAATTCATGTATTTATCACTGTCTTGATAATCAGCTTTCCATCCTTGTCCCTCGTTTTTCCCGCAATCTCAAATGCTTGAGGGACGCTTTCTAGTCCTTGGAAAACGTGTGTGACCATTCCTTTCAGGTCGGGGAGGTTCTCGTTTGTTGTCGCTCTCTCCATCAACTTAATTGCAATCGGGTAGCAATTGACATATCGCCAGGTCGGAATGAGGTCGATCTCCCTCGCGGTAGCGTCAGAAATCGGTAAGGTATGGTTTGGAACGCCCATGCCAACTATCACTACCTTCCCTCCGGATTTGGTGGACTACACGAGTGCAAAGTCAGCCTGCGTTGAATGGATCATGTAATTTAAGCACGATGAGACGATGAAACCTTACATAGATGGACGCTTGCAAGCAATTTTCTACGCCTGTGCATTCAAAAGCTATATCAAGCCGACCAACGCTCGTGTTGTCGGGCCACTGAAGAGCGCCGATTTTCATTGCGACCTCTTTGGCATACGCAAGTTTTTCTTCGACCGTAGAGGGGCCTTTGGCGTCTAGCGTAACAGTAGAGGATGCGAAACCAGCTTCCAGTGCGAATTGAAGGCGGCCGGCATCAATGTCAGCCATGACAATATTGCCACAGCCATGCATTTTTGCAGCAAAGGCACATAGAAGACCTACTGCGCCAGCCCCAAGCACTAGGCAGGTAGATCCTGCTTTCATGCTCGATCTCCGGACGGCTTGTATCGCGACACAAAGTGGCTCCAGCAAGGCACCTTCGTCGAAACTCATGGAATCTGGCAATCTGAGCACATGTTAGAACGAATGATCATGGTGATGGGGGTTTGCTTACTTATGTGCCCACTTGGCGGGATGGTTGATGGTCTCTTGAAGGGTACCTTGCAGATGCGGAAAGGCTGATCCGCTGCTTCGAAATCGCATGTTGAAACAGAGGTTATAACGCCCCTCCCTACACGGCTCGCATGTCTCGCAAGGGAGTCCGCATTCAAGGGCGACCTTGTCCCCCACGTCGAGGCTCTGAACGTCTTCTCCCACAGCACTTACGGTGCCACTCGCCTCGTTGCCGAGACAAAGAGGCTCCCTCACAATGATAGATCCATTTCTTCCATGGGCATAGTAGTGAATATCAGAGCCACACAAGGTGGTCGCTCGAATGGATATCTGTACCTCGTCTGGCTTTAGAGGCGCGAGATCCTTTCATTCAAGTCGAAGATCCTTTGGCGCGTGGAGGTATTGACCAAGACTTTTAGAGGGCAGTACGGAAGCCATCTGCGCTGGACTCTCCTTGCATCCATCGGCTCTGCTTTATGCCATACCCGCCGACTTCACGAACTTCCAATTCCTGTTGTGATGCCGCTAGAATGACAGTGGATCTTTTCGAAGGCCTCCCGTCATCCACCCCACCAATTCGAATGCGTCTGAACGTCGTTGGCTTGTGGAACTAGGCGCCTTCGGAATTCTGTTCCCGATGTTCTGTGGCTGGTTGAGATCGGCACTGAGAGAGGCATCCCGAGAACAGCAACCATGGCCGAGTATGACGAAATTCTTTAACGTATCTTCTTGGAGAGTAGTCACAAAAGGGTCTTGCACACTTTGCTCTAAAGAGTCTCGATAAAAGGTCTTGCTGTCGCTGCCTACGAGCTCAAGCCTTCTTCACGGACCAGTCCTCCTAAAATCCCTTTCTACATCATGTCTCAATACGCTCAAGAGCTGAATGCAATTATCGTTGGTGCTGGCCCGGCGGGCATCGCCATGGCCTATCGGTTGAAGCACACTCTAGGTTTCAACGACTTTACCCTTTACGACAAACTGGATGGTGTCAGTGGCACATGGAGAACTAACACGTACCCTGGCTGGTAAGTCTGCCATGGCCATACAGCCGCAATCCTGAGAATGAAAGGCTAATTGCTCCCCCAGTGGCTGTGATCTGCCTTCTCATCTTTATTCCTTCAGCTTCAACCTGAATCCCAATTGGTCGAAAGAGCTTTGTGATCAACCAGAAATCTTACAATGTGAGACTCCATCTACGTTCACAGATTTTTCATTCTAACCCCATGTGACAGATATGGAAGATACAGTCGACAAGTTTGATCTTCGCAGACATGTCCAAGCCTCCGTGGAATGTCTCGGTGCAAAATGGCATAACGACAAAGCTAAATGGGAAGTACAGTTGAAAGATATGAAGACAGGCATCGAATACACTCGATTCAGCCATGTGTTTGTCTCTGCAGTGGGCGCCATCTCATTTCCTCGCGACGTCCATTTTAAAGGAATGAAGTCTTTCAAAGGCCCCATGTTTCACACCGCAAGATGGAACCATTCCGTCGACTACAAAGGGAAACGAGTTGCGGTCATAGGCAATGGGTGCAGCGCAGCGCAAGTGGGCTGCACTCGTGAGGCAGTATGCTAGAAGTCCGCAGTGGTACCACCCCAGACCCAATCATCAGTTCACGGAGGCTGAAAAATGGGCGTTTAAATGGGTCCCGCTCTGGCAGCGTTGGTTAAGGCTTTCAATCTTTCTGGATGCCGATGATCAAACGAAAACCTACTTTCCGTCGCCCAAAGGCCTCAAAGCTCGAGCTGATGCAGAGAAAGAATCGACCGAGTACATTCTTTCCAAGGCGCCTAAGAAGTACCACGACTTCATTGTACCCAAGTTTGCTCTCGGATGCAAGCGCCGTATATTCGATCCTGACTATCTAGAGTCGCTGAACTATCCTAATGTCGACCTGCTGAATCATAGCATTCAGGAAATCACCGAGACAGGGATCATCAGTTCCGGTGGAATCTTCGACGAATTCGACATTATAGTGGTTGCCACAGGCTTCAAAGTGGCACAATTTTTGACCCCAATGAACATCATTGGTAGTCACGGCGCATCTTTGGAGCAACAGTTCGTCAAAGAAACATTCTTGAGGCCGCATATGCTAACTACGTCCAGGTGGCGAGAATGTCGCGGTGCGCAGGCTTATCTAGGCACATACGTTCATAACTTCCCGAACCTCTGCGTTTTGTTTGGCCCTAACACCTTCCCTGCCAACAACTCTGCCTTGTTTGCATGCGAGACTCAAGTTGATTATGCTTGCAAATCGCTTTTCAACACACTTATTGACGGCAGAGCGAGGATAATTGAGGTTAAGCAGACCGCTGAAGATCGCGAGACAAACGCTATACACAAGCACCTTGCCGATACTGTCTTTGCGGGCGACTGCTCAAACTGGTACATCGGCGAATTTGGTCGCAATGCTGCATCATGGCCTGGGTTGGCCCGCTCATATTGGTGGAAAGTTTATTTCCCCGATTGGTCGGCTTTCAATCTAGTGGGCGGTAGCAAGGCGTGGCGTGTGAGTATGCTGAAACGCTGGATCACGCTGTCTTCAACACTTCAACATCAGCGCGAATGCAAGCTGTCTTCAACACTTCAACATCAGCGCGACTTGCATTCGTGGCGTCAGTCTTGAGCGCATCTTATCTGCCGAAAGAGACGACAGTCTAGCATGAATGATGCATACACTTTCGTCCGCAAGTGGAATGAGAGGCACTTATGTTCGTTTGCACTGACTGGAGTCTTGGCGTTATCGGAATAGCATAGAGATTCATTAATCATCAGACTCGAACCGAATTATGAAGTGTTTTCTCAGACTGTGACGCCGCAGTTGTAATCTACTGACAGATTCGAGCTTTGGGGCAACGTCGCGCCTGGCGGTTTACTCGGAATGACAGAGCTTTCCCGCTTGACTTGGCAAGAACGATCGAAGGAGGGGATGGACTTTCGCCGTCCAACCTTCCCAGCAAGTAGATGGATACGAGAATTTCTCATGACGACGGCTAATCCATGCGGAACCCAGTTTCCGCAGAATATCATTCTCAGATACTGACAGAGCTGGTTCGGTCTTCCAATCCCGCTGAAGCAGCCGAATGACAGGGTGGCATATTCGGATGTCCGTCGTCCTCATCTTTAACTGCCGAGTACAAAGCATCATAATCAGCAGAAATAAGATGCATCGCTTAACCGATCCTTCAGTTTCGAAGGCACGCTGAGGGAAAGAGCTTGGAATCGAAAAAAAGATGGGAAGCCTTCCAGAATCGAACAGCACGAGCAATGACGAGAGGCACGATGTCGGGTCATTGGTAAGCAGCCTTCTTCGGTTACCTGAGCTTGGCATCTGCTGATTGTTGCTTCATAGGCCCAGTTGCGCAATCCAGCCTTGTTCACCGGCAATGCTTTCATTGATGGCAAATGGGTCGAAATGCCTAAGAAGTTTCCTGTATACGGTATGCACTGAAACTACACTGACTGATATAGAGGCAAGCCGGCTGATTTGTGAAACCTGACGCTCAGATCCATCATCCGAGAACGTCCTTGGATATGCGTCAAATTGTGGTGTGACCGATTTCCAGAGAGCAATTCAAAGCGCGGATGATGCTCAAAAGGCCTATGCTGCTAGCACTACAGCTAATACAAGAGGCTCTTTGCTTCGCAAATGGTATGATTTGATCATCGCAAATCAAGACGACAGTAACCTCCCCGTGGCCCGTCAAGCGTGCAGTCTCTGACGTTTGCCAGTTGCTTCCATCTTGTGCCTCGAAAATGGCAAGACCTACGCAGAAGCTAAAGGGGAGGTCGTATATGCTGCCAATTTGTCTCCTGGTTCGCAGAGAAAGCCACAAGGTCTATATGGAACCACGAGTCCGTCATCCGCCGCCCCCACCACCCTCATGACCATCAGAGAGCCTTTTGGTGTCTGTGGAACCATCACACCGTGGAAGTTTTCTGCTATGATCACCCGAGAAGTCGGTCCAGCTCTCGCTGCAGGATGTGCGGTGGTGATTAAACCGCCCAGTGAAACACCTTTTTACCTGTCTCGCCTTGACGAAGCTGGCTATTGAAGCTGGCATCCCTCCGGGCGTCATTCAAGTCTGCCCTACCAAGGATCGGCAGGCCGCCACGGAACTCGCAACCAATCCTTTAGTCCGCAAGATCAGCTTTACGGGATCTACTGGTGTGGGAAAGATGCTTGCCAAGCTACCTTGAAAAAGGTCAGTCTTGAGCCAGGAGGCAATGCTCGATTCATTCTTCAATGATGCTAATTTGGATCTCGCTGTTGACGGAGCCATGTTCTGGAAGTTCAGATGCACCGGTCAAACTTGTGTCTGGTGAGTCCTCCGTTGCCACCCACTCTTCCAACATGCTCATACTTGTTCGCGCAGCGCCAATCGACTTACGTGCAATCGGGCGTAGCCAAGGATTTCACTGCCAAATTGGTTGAGAAAGTCGTCAAGCTAAAGCCCGGCTCCAGCTTCAACCCTAGCACCACCCAAGGGACGCTTATTAATCGTGCTGCGGTTGACAAGGTTACTCAGCATATTGAAGATGCAAAGTCCAGAGGAGCCAGACTTGAGATTGGTGCGAAGCCTCCTTCAGGCAAGGGTTTTTTGACTGTTCTATCTAATGTGTCGTCGGACTCGCTTGTTGCCAACGAGGAGACATTCGGGCCCCTGAGCCTGCAGTGTGGTCAATAGAACGACCAAAATAGACGGTCTGGTCGGTCTGTCTATTTATTCAGACCAGACCATGTGTTCTGATTGGTCTAGACAGACCGACCGCGAGTTGGGGTCTGTCTAGACGGTCTAGTTGGTCTAATTACTGTGTTTACCAAGGCGGTAAGGGTCGTTACAGAGGAGAAGAATCGGATTAGTGCCTTAACCTTACAGAAGAGAGACTTTTTTAAAGTCCTAGCATAATTCAGAAATTATAGAATTGGAGCAGAAATATTAGAGGAAGCACAAGAAGCGATATAACCGCCACCTTGTCGCCACCTTACTACTACTTCTAGCTCCTCCGCTTCTTCCACATTCTAGAATAGTAGACCGTCTAGACGGTTGCCAGACAGACCAGACGGCAAGGTGCTTCTATCCAGACAGACCGACAGCGAGGTGTTGGTCTGGTCGGTCGGTCTATTGACCACACTGGGCCGCCCCTCGCGCCGATTTTCGAGTTTGAAAGCGAAGCCGATGTTTTACGTCTCGCAAACAATACAGAGTTCGGTCTTGCAGGATATTTCTTCACTCGAGACATCAGCCGTGCGATAAGGATTGCACATATGCTGCAAGTCGGCATGGTTGGTGTCAACACTAGCAAATCTCTGCCGCCGAAGCACCCTTTGGGGGCGTGAAAGCAAGTGGTTACGGTCGTGAAGGCAGCTGGTATGGTTTGGAAGAGTACCAAACGATCAAAAGCATTACAATCGGTAATCAGGATTCGTAGGCTGTTTAGGCACCTACACTGCGTCTTCTTGTCTAGTTCGCTTAGCGCTAAGCAGTCTTTCCATTTTGATCGAATTGCCGGCCTCTGTATCCAGTCATTTTGTAGATACAGGCCTTCGCTCTGATTGACCAGAAGCGGTCTGGGCCGGCAGTGGCCGACTCGGAACTTAGTTCGAACGGGTTTTGGGTGCCTTCCTAAATCTCCCCAACGTGACCACTTCTCGTTCTAGCGCGCTAGTTATTAAGCATAGGGCCCGCATGTAAATAATATAACGATCCCTTAGTTAATTAATAGGATTAATTCTCACCTTTAAATAGGCTTCTTTATTTACTCTTCTATACTCTATCTTCTATTAGTCCTAGATATATAAATAAATAGCCTCCTCCTTAGACTATATTTATAGCCTATAAGCTAAGGCTATTTTTCTAGTTATATTATATTTTATACTTAATATTTATAATACCATTAAGCCTACTTTAATTAGCCTACTTCTAAAGTCTACTAAGTACCTTATTTAGGATTTTTCTATTTAATATCTAATTTTTAATCTTCTAGTTAGAACTAAATATATTTAATTAGATTTATATATAGTAACTATAATTAGAGAATAATAGTAACTATTAGAAGGGTATAGTAGAATATTATAGAGTTAACTTATTCTAGGTTATAAAGGAATTAGAATTAAGAAAAGGTTAAGGATAGTAGAGATACTTAGAAAGTGACTATATATATCTAAATTAATTAAATATACTAAACTATAGAAATACCTAGAACTACCTAGAGGTATATAAGCTTATTTAAAGCATTAATAAAGGGGGAATTATAAATATTAATTTATAATAATATAGGAAAGAGGTTGTAATAGTAGTATAATTAATAAATATAATATAGTATGATATACTTAATATAGATATAATTGTATAATAGGATATAATATTAAACGCCATAAAGTATAATATTAAATACCACTAATATATGATATTAAGCCACTAATATATAATATATATCATATTATATAATTGCTATAAATAACACTAATATATAAAATTATATTGCCCCTAATAACTAAATAATCCCTTATTTCTTATTTAGTAGAAAGTAAGCTTAAGCAATAAGCTTATTCCTAGAAAACGTAGATTATTAGCACTAATCCTTAACTAATCCTAATAAATGAAATCTTATCTTATATAAAACTATATAATATATAGATCCTATATATTAGACCCTATATAACTAAATTCTCTAATTTATTATGCTAATTTACTTATATAAGCTTATAAAATAGGTTAAGCTTATCTTTAATTTTAATATATTTATATAAGCTTATCTTATAAGCTTAGTATACACTATAAAATAGCTTATAATTTAGCACTCCCTTATAAGCTATTTTTTAATTCTTTTTAGTCCTAGTCTGTTAATAAATATTATAAACTTCTAGGGACTGATAGACTTAGTAAGTCTGTTACGAATAAGACGTAAAGGTGTTAGATAATGGGTTC
Source organism: Lichenothelia convexa (assembly GCA_021030975.1). Lineage (NCBI taxonomy): Eukaryota > Fungi > Ascomycota > Dothideomycetes > Lichenotheliales > Lichenotheliaceae > Lichenothelia > Lichenothelia convexa. Next base: position 7,135 of record JAGFMK010000409.1, on the reverse strand, counting down.
TATCTACCGCTACAGAGGTCTAAATAAGTATAGAAATAAGCTTATAGGAGCAGCCGCCGTCACGTGACCACACTCTATGGTCTGATGCTGCAACAACCGTAACAAATGCCCCCTTTCAAAAAGCCCAACGCCCTCGTTAGCAGCGACTCACTAGCAAAAGAAGCCGTGGAGGTTGTTGCTAATAGGTAGAACACTCGACTAATGAGCCAGAGGCTACGTCAATGCGACAGCGAGAGACCCAGAGCGCGCCACGCTTTATTGCCGATACCCCTATAATAGCCCGTTCAAAGTGCTTCAATTCTTGCCCAAATAACGTTGTTTTATCCATCAAATAGCTGATTAACGTCAGCGGCGTTTGTGTGTGCTTTTCTATACTCTTTTACAGCAGCGTGCTATATATACTATCCTATACTATAGGCGAAAATAGTGTGTGGAGGTCGGTCGGTGCGATGAATCGAGCGATTGAGAGGTTCAGAGGTAATCGTAATGCTGTTTAGCATGTTCTTTGAGGCCATCAGTTGATCTAAACGTTATCTAGTAGTGCCTACATGTGTAAGGTGGAAGGCCATCTTGTTCAGTGTCTATAAGGTTGTAGTAGTGCTCGTTCGGCGCGATGTAATAAGCGTCTGGATCCTCATTGTCGCTAGCGGCGAAGTTCGCACGTGGCTGGAAGGCGTTATTGCGCAATTGCTAAGGCTACTATAGGTATTGTGGAGGCGCTATAAGGAGGCGATTATTTGAGGTCAGTGTATCAGGAGGTCGTCGATCTATGCTGCTGTTGGCGTTGCCGAAGGTGTTAAAGTCGCGGCGATTGTACGAGGCCTGATCCATAAACCAGCGGTTCTTAAGACGATCGAGTGTGGAGATAAACCACTCGACTAAGTCACCTTCTTTCAGCTGTAATACGCCCTATACAAGGTTCTTGTCAATTTGACTCCATGCGGCGAATAAACAGGCATCTTGATCAAATCCAGCGAGCCTACCAAGACGCATAATCTTCTCTACAAACTCACGAGGCTTATAGTGATTCCTGGCGTTAGCATAGGTATATTTTTCGGCATCAATCTGTCTCTTGGCATCGCCACGATTAGGTGCAAAACGACGGTAGATTTCATCCTTAAATAGCCGTAGTTGCCCACGGCGTAGCTCCTTATTTTTATCTAGCGCGTTAAACCACTGTAAAGCCTTACCAGTAAAAGCCTGGGGCAAATATAAGGCTACTTCTTTTGCACCATAGATATTGGCTGTTGTATCAATTCTCTTCATGAAATTGAGCACACTGATACCGCCGTCTTCGCCACTGAATTTACCCAACTCTGCCGCGATTTCAGTGCGTTTTATACTTGTAATAATAGCTATAAAGGGTGCTGTAGATATCACGATAGGTAGAGGTTGTGGATAAGGTGGAGGCACGGAATATGACTCGGTGGAAGGCCTCACGGTATTAGCATTATTATAACGTCTTTAAACAGCTATATAGACGTCTTAAGGCTGTTGTTCGATGGTTTAGATAGGCCGTTGTTCGAGAGCATCAAGACGTTGATTGACGTTGGCCTGATCTTGACGGATTGCACGCAATTCGGCCATAAGGTCGGCTATTGTGGGCTCGGTAGGAGGCGGCGATCGCTGGGTAGGTTCTATTGGTCCTGGCGACGTCGTCACGTTGTTATCCTTGCTGCGAAGTCCTGAAGCCATTGTACGGATAGATAGGTTCCTTGATGGCCGTAGTAAAGCGTTCGATGGATTGATGTTGTGGCACTGCTCGATTTATCGACTGTTCGATGCGGCAAGTAGATCAGCTTATCGGCTTTCTAAGCACTATTGCTTTCAAAGAACTGAATAAACTCTTAAACAATAGATTGCCCTGTAGGCTTAGCTACTATTTGTTACGAATAAGACGTAAAGGTGTTAGATAATAGGTTCTATCTACCGCTACGGAGGTCTAAATAAGTATAGAAATAAGCTTATAGGAGCAGCCGCCGTCACGTGACCACACTCTATAGTCTGATGCTGCAACAACCGTAACAAAGTCTATTTATAATCTAATTATTTATGGAAATATACTCTAGTTTAATCTTTCTACTTTATATATTTTCTCTAATAAAGTGATACTGAATATTAATATACTTTATTCTAGTATAATATTCAGGATTCTTGCTTAGAGTAATTATAGATTAGCTATCTAAGTAGATAATATTATCTGTTTTAAATTTAAATAATATTTTAATTTAGTTAAATAGATTATTTAACTAAAGACTTTCTTTTACTGTATCTCTTAGGGCAATATATTCTACTTTATAGCTTAATAGTATAATAGTTTTTTATAATTTTAATACCTATAAGATTATAGTATTACTAAAAGTAAATAGGTATCCTATAGTTAACTTCCTAGTAAGATAGTCACTACCCTAATTTAAGTCTATAAAGCCTAGTAGTCTAGGCTTTTCTTTTCTATTAAAGAATAACTTAAAATTAAGACTATAAATTATAAAACTCTAGATTTAATCTAATACTTAAAAATAGTCAGGACTAGGGTTTTATAGATATCTTATTTATTAATTTATTATAAAAGCTATATTAGATCTAGTACTTATTATTAAGTATATTAAAGATCTAACTTATTATTAATATAGTAAGATATCTTTCTCTATAGTCTACTAATTATACTTATTAAGTCTTAGATTAATAAGTAAGGGAACCCTTTTAGGTTTAAGGTATTCTTTACTAAATTTTCATAGAATTTCCTATATAAATTTCTTTTAACTTATTATTAGGGTCTTTTATTTTAAGTTCCTTTTAATTTTAATCCTAAAGTATTATAAAATATCCCCTAGATCTGAAATTTCTACCTTTTATAATAGTTAGCTTTTAAAGTTATAAATCTTTTTAATATCTTTACTAAAGATTAAAAGATTATTAATATAACTTATTATAATAAGTTGACTTTAAGTGTTAATAAAAATTAATTAGTCTAATATAATAGGTTTAAAACTAATCTCTTATAGTAGTTAGCTTAAAAACTTAAACTACTATCTTATAGATTATTTTAAACTATAGAGTACCTTTTAGAGTAAGTATACTCTAGTAGGATAATTTTTATCTTTAAACCCTATAGGTTAATAGATATAAATTTCTTTATCTAGAGGTGTATTTATAAAGGCTAACTTAATATCCTATTACTAAATTTCAAGTCTAAGATATACTACTAGACTAAATAATAGTCTATAAGCTATTAGTTTAATAGTGTTTGAGAATGTTTTAGTATAGTATTACGGTATTGGCTTGGGTTATTAGATTAGCTAGTTACTGAGGTTATAAGGCCTTCGGCCGTCTAATAGATCTTAGAATTAAGATATATTACACTTATAATGCTTATTTGCATTAAAATAGTAGCTAAGCCTACTATAATAATATAGAATTGCACTATTAATTGCATTCTATCAACAGCGGCAATCTACTAGTAGCTCTAGCTATACTAGGACCTTTATAATACTAAGAGCTATAGTTATAATCCTTATAGATATATTTAATAATCGTAGACTAACCAGCATAAACCACCTTAAGCCCTCAGCTTAACTAGCTATCTAGTACTCTACTATAGTAGTTATAGCTCTAAGGAGTTATAGAGCGTTAAAATCCGCTAGATCCTATATATAAAACCTCGTTATTTATAACCCTTTAGCGCTTCTACCTTAATTAATACTATAGTACTATACTAGTATATTTATACATATAAATCTACTAGATCTTTCTAACTATAGTAGGTATAGTATTACACGTTATAATACCAACAATAGCCTAACACCTACCGTAATTAGGTTATATAGCCTATAGCTGCTTAGAATTACGTGTAGTATTACCTACTACTTTAGATCTAAATAGGAGTAGCGTCCTATAGCATTATAAATACTTATTAACTACCTTAATTCCTCTATTCTTTATTTACTCTATTTATCTATAAGTAATATAATTACTTATTAGTAGTATAATCATCGTAAAACGCCTTCGCTAATAGCACTATCGTTTATAACAAGCGACACGTTTACTATATATACTAATATCCTATATTATCAGACAATTATTCTACCCCTAAGTTGCTAGTTTATATCATCCTCCTTAGCTATTAACTCTACTAATTTATTTAATTAGGGTATCCTAATAGTAAGGCCGTAACCTAAGATGATAGGACTGCCCTTAGTATATTTACAAGTCTATACCTGAGACCTACTGGCCTATAGTAGTACACTTGGCCAGGTAATACTCGAAGTACTTGGTCTACTAGCTGCGTGTCTAATCGCTTCTCTCCTAAGTAACTTAGGGCTATCCCTCTATTTATAATTAGTTAGCTATAGTATAAGTAAGCTTTTAGCGGTGTACTTACTGAGTTTAACACTTATATACATCAGCTATTCTATCCTATACTAGGTGCTATAAGTAATAGTAACACTAGTTCTACTCCTTACTTATTAGCTTCTTTAAACTAGTCTAGAGACTTAATATCCAAGACGAGCCAGTTGTATATTAATGGCGTCGATTTATAATATATAACTCGTCCATGCTTGTAGGCCTCGTCCTACTACTTGTTACGCTGTCCTAGCTAGGATAATCTTCTATAGTAGAACTAAGCTCTATATAGAGAAAAATCCCCTTATATAAATAATATAGCGGACCTAGGTATTATAGACACCCTTAACCGCATTCTTACACGCCTTAAGGCTCTTAAAAATAATTAGTAGAGTAATACTAATAATAGAAATAATAGAAATAATAGCGCTAGTGCTTGTAAGCATACGCCTAGAGCCTTAGACCTTAGTAGTATTACTAGTGGCAATCTATACTAGCGTGTAGACGATCTTGGAAGATTTAATCCTAAGCTACTAGACTCCTATAGCTCTAGAGATATCGTCCTAGTAGGTAAGGAAGTCTACTACCGTTTACTTCATTTATTTATTAATAGGATTAGGGATGTTATAGCTATAAAGGGAGTCTACTTAGTCCATATAAACCTTTCTAATAGTCTATAGAGTAGTACCTTACTCTAGTATATAGAAGAACTTACCAACTTAGAGTAAAGCAGCTTATATAATAATCTAAATAGAATTAACGAGTGGTGTAAGATACTACTAAATCGCTTTAAAGAACTAACCTTAGTAAGCTTAGAGAAACTTAGCTAGTAGTACTATACTAAGGATAACGCCTTCTATTGTCGGGAGGTTATAGCTTATATTTAGATAGTTATCTAGTATATAAAGGCTATAGGCATGGAGACTCTCTAGTAGCTTACCTATACTTAGAACGGTTTTAACTATAAGCTAAGGAGGGACTTAGCCAAACTAACCGATAAGACTACGATTGTAGGATTTATTAATAAAGCGTCTAGGAAGTAAACGATTTAGTATTAGGTTACTTATAATAAACGAGGATATCGATCTATATAACAGTAGCCTTTATCTATATACACCGGTTAGCGAAACTTATTCTATCTAGTGACTTAAGATAATTTTAATATTTCTTATAATAATTAGATGTGTTAGCTAGGGTAGCTCCAGTCCTATAACTAAGCTGCTTCTCTATTTCAAAATTAGAATTAATACTTTTAGAATAGTACTTATAATATAAACTAGTTTAATAACTGTCTATAGTAAGGTTCTTCTTAGAGGAATAACTTGCCCTAGTCCTAGTATCCTTTACGTCCTTAGGCACCCTAAGCCGCGGTTGTAAACGTCGGCGCTTATACTCTACTATAGCTAGTAGCGTAATTAAGGCCTAGTAGCTAGTAGAACTAATAAGTAAATGGTGTAAGGCCGTGGAACAACTATAATAATAGACAGAACCACCTATAGCAAGGCGGATATAATAACTTAAATATAGTAAGGCTATACAGTTAGTATAAGTAGCGCCTATAGGCTATATACTAAGCCAACGTGTAATACGATTAAGCTAGTGACTACCTAGCTCTAGACTAGTAGGACGAATAGAACTAGGACTATAACTACAACTTAGTAGAGGATCTACTATTTAAAGATACTTTAGTATATAATGTCTAAGTAGACAATTCTATAGCTAGAGGAATTTACCTAGAGCAAGACGGTTTAGCAAATGACCTAGTCTATTACAACTATATTATCCTAGATTTAAAACTCTCCACTTCGGCACCTACTAAAGCAACTTACTATCATTATAAAGTATTGTTCTTGTTAAAGAATAAGCTATATAAGTATATCCACGGCTGTGTATACTAAACCGCTTTGCCAGCTATATAATCGCAGATATCTAAGCCTTCTACGCTTAAGGACGTCGATTCACCTAGAGTCTATTATCTTACACTAGCGCGGTTCATTATATCCTCCTAGATAGCCTATACTAAAGGTAATAGTTATAGCTTTAGAGGCTGGCTATTTGCGTGTATATAAGTTGACCTAGCTGATATAATACCTATAGAAGCGCTAGATCTATAATTATCTCTTCCTGCACTCACGTATGTATATATAGATATAGGATATATAATAAGTCTAATTGACTGGGACTACTTATATAATATACTTCTATATACGTAGATTTAGTATATAAGACCACTAATTAAAGTGCGAGGAATTAGAGACAACTAGCACGACTACTTAGAGTATATTATAATCTACCTTATTATCCTAAGACGCTAGACTAAGCGCTTAGATACTCTAGTAGTTGCTATCCTAAAGCACGAGCTATATCTTATAAGCAGATTAAGGGTATATATACTAGTTAGTATAGATATTCTTAGGCTAGAAGGCGCTATGCTTAACTTTATAAACCGGTTTATAACTCTCCCTATATATAACAACCTAAGTATCGAGTTAGATATTATAGCCTAAAGCGATAATATTGTTGAGCGGAATGTTATCTCTACTTAGTTTGTTATAATTCTAGTATTTTCGTACGCTAACCTTCTAGTTAAGGTTAAAGGTAGCCTCCTAGCCGCGATTATTACTTTATCCTAGACTACTATATAAGTACTAAGGCTCTCGGTATTTATACTTAGGTTATAGATATAAACGTCGTGTTAAGGTCGGTGGCTAGGTAGCCTAGAATCCTAGACTAGAATATAGAGTAGATATAGAGACTATAGATTATCTATAGGTAATACCTAGCTAGATAG